>VTPC01007488.1:0-17703 GCA_011009095.1 Ignelater luminosus
ATTTATCATAGCGCTAGAATACACTAACCCAAAACTGACAGATACATGTTATGTTATTAGTATTTGAATATAGTCAAGGAAGGTCAAGGTGTTCAACTCGTCAGATACCAAACTTTGCTACCGTTAACAGACGGCTTTGCAAAAGGGATCGTTCTGTTCCTGTAACTACTGACTATGACCGTAAACATATGATAAGAACTCCTGTGGTTGAAGAAATTTTAGAACGGGTTGCCGAAGATCCCACATTAAGCACCAGACGCTTAGGCTCCGAAGTAAGAGTATCTAAAGATGTCATCCATAAAGTTATAAAAGAACAACTGCTTCATCCATATCACATCAAAACATTGCACGATCTTTTACCTCCTGATTCTGATCAACGGCTGAGTTTCTGTCTATTCATCAACGCGCAGAGAGCCCAAAATATGAATCTCGGTAAAAAGATCTTATTCACTGACTAAGCTTGTTTTACAAGGAAATATGTAGCAAATTTGCACAACGAACCTGTTCATGCTGAAGAAAATCTGCATGCAACTAGAGTGACCCATTACCAGCATGAATTCAAGATTAATGTGTGGGCAGAAATCATCGACAATTTTATTATTGGTCCAGCCATTTTATCACACCGATTAAACGGCGAAATTTGTTTAAAACATTTCCAAAATACATTGCCTGATTTATTAGAAGATCTGCCCCTGGGACTTCGCCAAAATATGTGGTTCGAGCACGATGGAGCACCTCCGCATTTCACCCTAAATGTTCGTAACCACCCAGATAGCTGGACCGCCCAAAACAATTATGCTCCTGTAAACTGGCTACCGTGTTTGCCACTAGATGTTTTCTTATGGGGAGCTTTTAAAGCTATGGTGTACTCCAGACCCGTAGACACAAAACAAGAATTGTGGAGGCGCATTCAAGATGCAATAAATATTTTAAAAAACGATGCTGTGATGATGCAAAGACTACAGTTTGTTTTGCTAGGACGCATTAATCTTTGTATTTATGCGAATGGTGATCATTTCGAACATTCACTGCAAGCGTTTTTATTTGCCGCATTAAATGTACGTATCATATTAACATGGGGTTTATTTTATTAATTATTATTAGATTGACAGCTAGTAATTTTGGAAAAATCTGTAAAATGCGTTCAACTACGGATACAATACTGTAAAAGCATTTTGTATCAAAGTTTTAATTTTAGCATTAATACATCAAAATCATTACCTCATGGGGTTGACATTAAGAGTAAAGCTGCGAAAAAATTTGAAAGTGTAACTCATGCATGGGTAAAAAAATGCGAATTATTCGTTGATAGAGAAAAACCCTTTATAGCAGCTTCCCCTGATAATCTAATAGAAGATCACAGTATAATAGAGGCTAAATGCCCTTTTAAAGCAAAAAATGTAAATATAAGAAAGTATATTTTTCAAAAGAAAATCTATTACTTATTTATTGATCACGAAAACAAAATTAAATTAAAAAATTTGCATAATCATATGTATTAAGTTCAGGGTCAATTACACGTGACTGATCGCGAATATTGTCGTTTATATCGAGGCTGATACAGAATATTTTATTCTTGAAAGAGACGAGCGAGCTTTGCATGCTTTGTTTTAGCCTTTCTTTATTTTGTTCCATCTATTGTTTACCTGCTACGCTTATTTTGGGAATAGCTAACTAGAGTGCATGAAACAACGAGTGAATGTGTGAATTTTAAAACCTGAAAAATATTTTTAATACTGATTATTACTCCATAAAAAAGCATTGCAATTTTTTCTTAAAAACTGCCACTTTTAAAAAAACATAGAATCAAAAATTATAACAATAAATGGAAATAAGAAAATTGCCTTATCTTTTTCATATTGTATTTCAATTATCAAGCAATTAAAACCAGAATATTAGAAGCATGCTTGCTAATTCTCTTCATGAACTAGTCTGAAGTCACACTGATTGATAAATGATAACTAATGTTTGACACCTCAGGCAATGGCAAATCTGCTGCATATTTTAATAATGACTGAACTAAACATCATAGATTTTTATAAAATATATTTACTGTAAAATTATTTGTTTTAAATCCACTCAAAACCAATACCAGCAGTTATAAAAAAATTATCCTACATAACAGGATTGCAGTGAAACATCAGATGTGAATAACAACACGATAAGTAAAGAGTGTTTTTATACCATTCTAAGTCTTCTCTCGTTTTTCATGCTCGTTATATAAATAATATCTCTGGAAGTAGACATTATTTTATAGTCAAAAAACAGACGGTAACAAGGTTGACTATTCACCTACAATTCTATTGCCCACATTGTATATAAATACTAAACTCCTGTTATTTATTTTTACTACATTTTAACTTGTTATTTTATTCCTGTTTATTAATCATTCTTATTGTTTCTGCTGGACATGTGAAATACTGTTTGATGGGCATTAAGTTACCATAATAACGGTAATTGAAGTGCAAACAACAATAACAAGTCTGATGTTCCTTTGCTTTGAATATGTCGCTTGCGCTTTATTAATTATTACTGTTATCATTGTAATTTGATACCCATAAAATTATTTTTCACAGCTACATATAATTATCACGTTGAAATGTAAAATATACTTTTATAAAAGAAAGAAATCACCAAAGTGTTTATCATGAAAGTGTTAGTGATTTCTAAAGCTGTGAGAAGGATTTTTATGAGTCTCACGTTACAATTATATTGATAATAAAAATGCAAGTAGCATATGCAAAGCAAACCAACATGAAAGACCTGTTAATACTGTACACCTTGAATTATGTTTATCTTTATCAGTAGACCTCGGATTTTTAAGCAAATGATTATTAATTAATATTAGATATACATTCGTGAAATTAAAAATTGGCTTGTTTCAGATAATTTTAAAAACAGTGGACTACACTTATAAATGCTTATTATGCTTACTTTAACATGTTTATGCTTATTTTTTGAATTTGTGCTTATTCGTGCTTAACTTGCTTTTTTATGTCTATTTTTTTCATCTCGAAACTTAGAGCCTCGAATAAACTATAGATATTTCCATTCTTTTATGTGAATACATTTTTGAAAGAAACATATTCTCCTAACGGTGCAGTTCTGCAATTAAATAAAAAAGAGGTAGATAAGTACTTACTTAAAATTCATGGGTAGAGGTTGTTAAGTACACATGATAGGCTTTGAATACTTTAAATAGAGACGTATAGTATGATAAATTCTTGTACTAATCTTTACAGGAAAGGCTAATTGAAATACAAGGTGCTTATACACGATGCGTATTGTGTCCACTTATTAGAATCTGTGCGCCCTTTCTAAGATTTGTTCCCAAGAAAGTAAAGAATTTTAAGAAAGTGTACTTTACTTGAATATATTTTTACTTCGGAAATTTGTTTGCTACTTAGTTAAAGAATTTTAAAGGGATCTACCAAATCCTTTTTACTAGTTATCGCTCCTCCTTCTTCTCAACAGATAAAAGGCATGCATTCCAAAATTAAGATTATTTTGCTGTAGTAGTTCTGTGCTGCCGGTAAAAGAAATAATAACGTAATACGTAAGTTTGCAAGTCCAGTAGTTCATCAATTGATTTAAAATTAGTGTCATACAAAATGAAAAAGAAAAACTTTCAAAAAATGTTTTAATATAACAGTGGTTGAATGATTATGACTGCTTTTCATCTGATGGGAACGTGATTTTTTGTAACCCTTGCAATAAAGAGGTAAGTAAATCGTACTCCTGTAATAATTAGTTTATTTTTAATAACTGCCTTAGTCATTACTTTATGATATAACCAGTAAAAGTTTTTGGATAAATTCATAAATTACAAACCTTGTATTTTTTTATATTCGAATATACTTTTTACACTTTTGTTTTTTAACGGGGAGTGTTTATCTTATTACAATTAAATTATAATTATTCGTAACAATGGTAATTCGCTGGCCTAATTAACAAACCACGTAACTCACATTTCTCACTTTTTACAGGAAAAACAAAAAACTGATTTATTCGACAGTAAATAGATAAATTATTATTGTTTATTCTTAACAATAAAGTTTAAAGTATTCTGAGATGTATATAGGCCATATTGTTATATAATTAAACATATTAATAATTACAATGGAGTTACCAGGTTAGAAATAGCTACGTTAAGGAGTTACACGGTATGTGTATAAAAGATACGTGGTTTGAAAAATTTAAATTTGGAGTTAAGTAGTCTGACAGTGAGTATAAGGTTTTAAATAAAATACTAGAAATTGGAATAATGAGATAATTACGGTATATTATATTTGGAAACGTATAAAAATGTCAAATAAAACAAAATGTTAGTAAAAATACATGTAACGATGGTAATTTTGACCTTTTCATGGATTGAAGCTGTCTATTACAATGGCAACTCGTCATAAAAAGAGTGGTAGTCCCTTAGTATTGTACTTTTCAATTCTTGCAGATGGTTGTACTTTGCTTCCGTTATCTTCAACCTACTGTCGTACAAATTTGGAAAATTTGCTTCACGAAATGCCTGCATTTTGTCTATAGGATGGCTTAATGATGGTTTTGGATCCTGTCTTTTTCGTCTGGATTTTCTTGAAGCTTCTTCCGATTGTTTTGCGTTATCTTCGCAAGCAGGTAATAGTTTGAACTCATCTTCAAAATTTAGTTTGTAATAAATTTTTCCGTCGTCAGAATACTTCAAACAGCGGATGTCAGTAACTTTGGCGTCACCTTTCTTCAATCCAGGACGAATCCACTTGTACATTGTAGGGTTTGCATAGTTTTTGAAGAATGAATGTTCTAAATAAGTAACCTTATAAGGTGTAGTATGATTTCTAGCATTTTTGCTCTATGGTGGAGTGCATAGAGTCACACTCCATTTGAGTGTGACCTTTTTCCAGATATTTGCTTTCGATACAGATCTTGTACTTAACAGCTAAATGTAATAGGGCATTGCTCAAAATAGAACTTCTGTTTTGATAGTTACAGCCGTCACTGACAATTATTATTTTCTTTGCATTGTTGCGAAGCGGTAACTGGGATTGAATGAAATGACTTACAATGCTTGCAAACTCATTTGCAGTGAATTCGCCTTTTGTTTCATTCCACAGGTAGCAAAATCCATCTTTTGTCTTTAGATCATACATACAAAGGTTGTGGACCGAAAGTTTGCTCCTGTAATATATGCCTGAAGCATTTGATTTAGGACACAATAACAGGCTCTGAAGATCCACCGTGTAAACATGCTCTTCATTTCTTTTATCGTTGTCTTTTTCTTCCCTAGCAGCGGTTTTCTTCTTTGAATGATCCTTGTATTCTTCACTAGTAATGTGTTTTAGCTTGTATGCTCTACATATATCGCATTGATCTTTCTTCGGTCTGTATAAAGACAAATTCAGATCTTCAAACGTTCTGTGGAATGTACTGGAAGACAGTGGCTTGCTTCTTGTTCCTTGCACCAATTGTCAGTATAAACCTTGAACAACTGAGACTTTGACGTCCAACAAGGCTCCAAATAGAGTTTTTGAGAAGATGCCCGACAATAATGTGATTCTACATTTGGCAATGCCAATAAAAACTCTTTTAATAAATTTAATCTTTTATTTAAATTCCGTTGTCTTGTAATCTTCTTTGATTGTCTTTTATTTTCAGTTCTTTCGTCGGTTTCGTCTTTTTCTTCCAACTCTACATGATCTTCTCCTTCGTCTTCTAACCACTTGTTGACCATCCATTCTCCTATCCCTAGAATTTCCAGTAATGTCTTTTCGCATACTCTGACCTTTGCTGAATTATCTACATATAAATAGAATTTCTGTCAATGTCTTGCAATGAAAGGTTTTACCTTTACATTTGCAAGTAACTTATTTCATCGTTCTCTTAGGCCTACTGACAAATCCCGTAACTTTTCCATCTATAACCTTTCTCCCTTTGTATTCTTTACATTGTTCACGTAAGATCTTTGCTTTTTTAACTTCCCAATCACCTTCTGTTACTTGATGTCGTTTTCTTCTTCTGGGTTTCAGAATATCTTGACTTCTATCTTTATCAAGATTTTCAGCTTCTTCAATTGCCTCAACTGGTTCTGTGTTATTAACACTGTTATTTGCTTCTGTTTCTATTGTAATTATATTCAAGTCATTTATATCAGCAGTTTCTACGTCAAGAGTCATACTGATTTGATGATGGGGTTCTGCCATTTTATTATCCCACAGAACTCTAACTAGGTTCTGGTAATTGATTTTTCTCATTGTAAACTTCAGCTACCACAATTATTTCTTGTCTACTGTTTACTTCTTGACTTAACTCCGTTGCATCCTTTGTTCCCTTGTCACATGGTTCTGAGATAAACTCATTAGATTTTTCTGCTTGACAGTAAACAGTTTCACTTATTAAATTATAATCAAGGTCTGTATGGGTCAGTATGTTACAATCATAATGTAATTCTTTAACAGCACTAAGTGCTTCAGTATCTCAAAAGTTTAGGTTTATAGGGAGACTTCCAAAACTTATATCTTGACTTATATCAAAATTTTCAGCTTCTTCCTTTTCCTCCACTAGTTGCGTGTTATTAACATTTTTGTTATTATTTTCAGTCTCCAATATTATTAAATTATTTAAGTCATTTATATCAGCTGTTTGATTTTGAACTTCAGATTCAGGAAATATTTGAATTAAGTTGCAATTTTCATCAATCATGAACGTGTCTGCTGTAGAAATAATATCATCAACAATGACATCTTCCTTGTCAATCTTTGAAGGTGAATTAGTACAGTCAGTACAATCTTGGTTTTTGACCGGCGGCAAAAGCAAACATCCACCATTTCCCTTGGCAGATTGTGCAATTATTGCTAGTTGTAGCATTTTTTTTTGTTCTCGAAGACATTTTTGAACTGAAAAGTAACAAAAACGTAATTAGTGGTCAGTTTAATAAAACGAATACAGACCACTTAACTCCTAGAATGTCTTTCATTCAAAACCTTTAATTGTAGATAAACCCCGTATCTACCGTTTCATATTGAAATAAAACCTCGTAACTTCATAAAGAACAGATTAGCACACAACGTAACTCCATCTGAGTTTAGTAGAAGTACACAAAAGATAATGTTTTTCTGCTAGTAAATCCTTATAAAACTTATAAATTACCTGAATTTAAACTAAACTTAGTAAAGTACAATTTTAAGTAAATTATTTTAAAAGTAAACGTTGATAGAATGAAAACGTGTAACTTCTCAAAAATTGCAAACTAACCTAAAACTTTGTTTTGTTAACAAAACACGTAAATCACATATCCTTTTCAAACGGGTTAGTTTTCAACTAAAATAATATTATATTGCATTACCAACCTTCAAAGACGTGCCATATAGCCTCCAAACAATAAAAGAATGTTGTAATAATAGATAAATCCAAACACTGCACAGACAGCACACTTTTGCATTACAACAGGCTGCCCCTGCTAGGAGTTACTTGGTTTGCAATAACAAAATTCCCCCCTAAAAATATACGTGGTTTGTTTTTCCCTTTTGTTCGATGATTTAAATTTTTTGGAGTTATGAGGTTTGGTGAAGTTGTGCAGGAACCATAAACGAATGCAATAGCATGAAAATCTCAAAATCGTATTTTTTGGAGTTACGTGGTTTGTTAATTAGGACAACGAATTGCTAAATATTTTAACAAATTTGTATTATTAATTAACAATTCGTAAAAGCACCATGCTTTGTTTTTTTAGGTGTCCAGGAACAAGAAACATTAGCTACACCTACATGTTAAAACATCTTTGCATCAGGCTAGTATCGCCAGAAAGAATAAATTGAAGCAAACGTTTCTAACAAAACAAACCGATACAAACACTTCTGTCGTGCACTTATTACTGCAAATATTCCTTGAAATACTGTAGTAAACCCAATTCTTAAGGCATTTTTGGAAAAATATTGTGATGGCAATATTCCGGGTGAGTCAACGTTGAGAAAATATTATCTAGATGGTTGCTACGATACCGCAATACAGCAGGTGAAAGAAGATATTGCTGGAGGGCCGATTTGTTTTTCAGTGGATAATGCAGTTGGAAACTATGTTGACAATTTCATAGTAGGGCAGTTAAGTAAATCCAATTCAACTCCATCATATTTATTATGTTCAAAAGTATAGGAAGACACAAACAGTAAAATCATACCCCATTTTGTAAATAATTAAAAAGCACAAAACTTCTCTTAAAAGATCAGCATTTAGGCAATAATATTTTATACATTGCTAGTACCTTTTGTGCATTACAGATGCTATAAAAAATTAGAAAAGTCAAGGTTTAGCCTTAACGAAGCCCTAAATTGTGAAAACAGCAAGATCACAAATAGGTAATGCTAAAGGGTATATCGCTGGAATAGTTCAAAAGAAACTTGACTCGGTTCTTAACAAAAATGTTGGTTTTAAGGCTTTAGATGTTATAGATAAAGTTTTGGCAAAGGAAGAAGTAGATCTTCCTAGTGATATTTCAAATGAATACGCACCGTATTTTAAATTTGCACCTTTAACATCTGTAGATGTTGAAAGGTCATTTTCTACGTATAATCACATTTTGAATGAGAAACGAAGAAGTTTTGCTCCTAAAAACCTCGATTGGGTTTTAGTGACCTACTGCTCTTTAAATTATTTATAATTTACTCTATTTACTTTAGGTATCTAACAATTTTTGTAAATTAATGATTTGTTTCTATTACTATGGTAAAATTTAATTTTGTTATTATTTAGTGCCAATACCTCTTATGTATTTTGAATACGAAATAAACGAATAAATTTTGTTTTGCCTTTTCTTTCTATTAGTGTTACATTATATGCACGTATGTAGGCACAATTAACAAGTTTAATTAAACAACATAACTTTTTATCATAAATACCTTGCTGTTTCTTAAGCAACATTTCAGCTTATCTGAGCTTATTCGTGCACATAAATGCAAATTTGTGCTTATTGTGCTAATTCTTGCTTGCATATTAAACACTTTCTTGTGCCTATTTTGGCCATTATTAGAGCTTAAAAATCCGAGGTCTACTTATCATTGTATCTTAATACTCATAAAATTATGTTTCATAGCTTTAGCGATTTCTTTCTTATAGCAGATGTAGCTTAAAATTATTGTAAATCCCCAAATTAATTTACTTCTGCCTATTTTGACGGGTTAATGCATTTAAGCAATAAATCACTTATTCTGGAAACATAAATACGAGGGTGGTCTGAAAAGTTTCCGACCTCAACGTGAAGATGGCAGCACTCGTAAATAAAAGCTACTGAATTTCGTTGTTCATCTGTTGACAGTTACTCACCAAAGTCTCAGCCATTTTGGACGCGCAGTTTTTATGTAACAGTCGTTTGAGTGAGTTGATGTGAGTTTTTTTGTGAAAATGGACAAAATCGAGTATCGAGCTGTCATTAAATATTTGTTTTTGAAAGGCAATACGCCTTCGCAAATAAAAGATGAGTTGGATTCTGTGTATGGGGACTCTGCACCATCATTTACCACAGTGAAATTTTGGGCTGCTGAATTTAAACGTGGCCGTAAGAGCTTGGGAGACGATGAACGTTCGGGACGTCCAAAAACTGCAACTACCGACGAAAACATCGCCAAAGTTCACCAAATGGTGCTAGACGACCGCCGAATTAAAGTGAGAGAGATAGCAGAGGTTATGAACATGTCAAAAGAACGTGTTTGTCACATATTAAATCAACATTTAGGCATGAGAAAGCTGTCCGCGCATTGTGTGCCGCGTTTGCTCACGTTAGACCAAAAACGTGTTCGAATGAATATTTCCAACGCTCTTTTGGCGCAGTTTAGGCAAAATAAATCCGAGTTTTGGCGCCGATTAATTACTGTAGATGAAACTTGGATACACCATTATACGCCCGAAACAAATATACAATCCAAACAGTGGACTGCAAAGGGGGAACCGGCTCCAAAAAAAGCAAAAACTGTTTTTTCGGCTGGGAAAGTGATGGCGACTGTTTTTTGGGATAGTCATGGAGTTACTTTAATTGATTAATTTCAAAAAGGAAAAACCATTACAGGAGCATACTATGCATCATTACTTGACAAGCTGGAGGCAGAACTTGCGAAAAAACAGCCACATTTGCAGAAAAAGAAAATCCTGTTTCACCAAGACAACGCACCGTCTCACACCTCAGCGGTTGCCGTGGCGAAAATCCACGAATTACGGTTTGAACTGCTTGACCATCCGCCTTACTCACCAGATCTAGCCTCAAGCGACTTCTTTTTGTTCCCTCATCTAAAAATTGCGCTCGGAGGACAAAGATTTTCGTCAAATGAAGAGGCAATCACCTTCGTGAACAATTATTTTGCAGAGAAAAATGCCGAGTACTATTTGGACGGGTTACAGATATGGTAGAATCGCTGGGAAAAGTGTGTAGAGTTACAAGGAGACTACGTTGAAAAATAAAAAAAAATTTTCAGAAAAATGTCTTGTATCTTTGTTAGGTCGGAAACTTTTCAGACCAACCTCGTAGCAACTAGGTTTTTTTAAAATGCTCATTCTAACAAATGCAGCTATAAAAGGAGCAATGACTTATTTAATTAGGCAAATAGTAATTTATACAAAACTGTATTTTATAAAAATTTAATGTGTACAAACAGAAATAATATTTACAAAAATTGAATGAGTTGCGATTAAAAGCAACTATCTCCACGTTTTTGTCATATTGACTTTCTATGTTTTCTTATAATAGTTTCAATGCTAATGTATCGATTGGTAATAACAGAAATTACCTTCAAGTGAGATTAGAATTTGCCCAAATTTTAAAAATTCAGACATTCCTTTTCTCTGTTGTTAAATATAACTGTTGTACATATAGGAAAATATCGTAAGAATGGTTTCAGATCTAAAAATAAAAATCTGAGCCGTTTTTGTTCGCTTTCTAAACATTTAGAATTTATGAAGGTAGTTGCTTATAATCCTAGTCCATTCAATTGCATATTAAATTTTGTAATAACTGATAATCTAATAGGGCCCCAAAAAATTAAAAACTACTCACAAGAAAGCCTAAAATTTAAAGTTCTAATATTTTTAAAATTAAATAAAAACTGACTACCCTTTAAAAGTAGTAACTACAGTATTTGGAATTAGTACTGCAAATTTTTTCACAAGCGGCGTAATCGATACTCATTATTCACAATACAAATAGATGGTTCAAGGTATTGACGATTCACGTTAAAGGTTTGGTAAATACAATCTTTAGTTTTCAAAACTAATTTGATTATTATATTCACAGACTACCAAAGATAAGAAATTATGATTTGATTCTGTAAACTTCAGGAACTTTTCCTGTATAACTGTAAAAAAATAATTCTCAAAATAATTATTAAAGCTCTTGTTAAACCACAATCTCTGTTATACTAATAATCGTTATAAATATTTTTTGTGGCATATTAATAAATTGTATAAATTTAAACAATTAATTCAACATTTTTATTTTTATAATTTTTTTGCCCTTACCTGATTCAAAATATTATGCAATCTGGATAGTGCATTAATGAAATCGCGTTGGAATTGTTATCAAAAATTATATAGATTTTCTTTAGCCTTCAGTAACTCATACAATTCCCACAACATATTAAAAAAGTTATATCTTTGTCGGGACATCATCTGATTATTATCAATACATTTCTGTTAGTGGAAATGGAAAAGGTTAAATGTCAAATAATATAAATAAGATATACTATAACAATGTTAATGTATCACTTCAACAAAACAACATTTAGAAACAAATATTCTACGAAATATCACTATCTACAGAAAAAGGTTACAAACCTACTAATTATGATGTTGTCACAAATCGTATTACATCAGGAACATTTTTTTTATATGCTTAGTAACAACAAACTACTAGTTTAAATCGTTTAGGTAGATAGTTCGCGCAAACACATTATTATCACTCGAATTTGAATACAACAGCCCAGCTGCAGCTTTACTTTCTGGGGAATTACTTAAAATCACAAAGCAATTGAAATTGCTATAGTTTATGACACTGTCTTGTTTCGTAGAACCAATATTAATTTATAATAATATATCTGCATAATAAAGCCTGAGGATAGTTTACAAAATTAGTTTTTCCCCCCTTAACGTTATAAAGATTAATTTTAATGTTATATAAGACTGGTAACTCATATTTTGAAAAAGGGAAAATTCACAACTCTGCTTCTAAAAGATATTCAAAAATAGTTGAATTATTAAATTTAATAATTTTCTTGAGTTACTCACTCATGACAGACATTAATTAAATTATGTTAGAAATCATTTAACTAACCTATAATATAGGAAATAAGTTAATACTCTTCAAGACCATAATATATGTAAATGTCGACGTGCATTTAAGATGCACTAAAAAATAACTGCAATTATATACTATTATAATGTTAGTTGGGAAAAAGTTGTGTTTAAGGCAAAATGATTTTCAAGGACTACAATAAATCAAAGTCGATTTAAATGTTAATACACCTTAAGTTCAATTATGATCGTACCTACGGTGATTTTTTTGTCTTTCTACCGCTTTAAGGAATATTATACAACATGTACAATTCCAAGGATTTAAGTGTATTGTCTGCATTGTAGGAGTGTATTTTTTGTTGTCGATTCTTCGAAGAATAAGAGTTGTACGTAATAACTACAAGTTTTTATTCGTGCTATTAATTTTAGTTGTCTGTCAATAGATTAATTTATTAATTGAAATGTATTCTTTTGCACTTCTTCAGCAGCATATATAAATGCTCTTCATTTGTGGTTACACAGTATAGTTCAATCCTAGTGGTGTTAAATGGCTCGACTGCTTGTAAGTTATTACATTTCATTCTATAATAATAATAAATAAATTCCTTAATTTATATAAATTTTGTTAAATAATTGTAAGAATGTTTTGAGTGTATCAACAAAAATTAATTAAAAAATCTAAAAAATTAAAGATAGTAATTAACGTTCTTTATAATTTCAGATACTTTGTCTTGTGGTAACAGTCCTAGTCGCATCCACCCTTGCTGGTGGTGGCGGCTATGGTGGTAGACCAGGCGGTGGACATGGAGGAGGTGGTGGCGGCGGTGGACTTGGAGGAGGACATGCAGGAGGTGGCGGATTAGGTGGTGGTGGTGGACATGGCGGCGGCGGCGGCGGCGGTTTCGGTGGAGGATTCGGTGGCGGAAAAGGAGGCGGTGGTGGCGGTGGATTCGGTGGCGGATTCGGAGGTGGTGGTGCAGGTGGTGGCGGCCACGGTGGAAAAGGCGGCTACGGTCGTTAATCTTGTTTTACCATTTCCTAAACAAAATTCAACCTTCGAACATGGACTTACTGTATTTTTGTTATTTCCAGAAATGTTTTTATTTTGTGCCTGTTTTTGTTTAAATTGTTAAATAAATTGGTTAAATGATTGTATAGAAAAGTTTTGTTTTATTTTTGGTCATGATGTTTTGACAAGTTTAAAACCTTAACAGCCTTTGTGTAAGATTAAAAGTAACTGAAATCTTTGTATTTTACCAATACATTTTTACATCCCATAATTTCTTAATGCTCCCATAAGAAATATAGCAAACATCACAAAAGGTTTTTAGAAGCTTATAACATGTGTGGAAATTAAGAGCTGATTGAAATTATACTATTAGTATGAATGAGAAAAAAGTTCAGAAATAAGCAGCTAGAAAAGTTGAAACAGAAACTTCGACTGCTGTAAAACCTTTAAAATCGTTTGTTGCTGCAGGAAGCCCTATCAGACATTTGTACGGTTACAACCTAAGTAACAAAAATATAAACACGGTTATGTCACCAAAGGAATATTTATTAGCGTTTAATAACAGTAAAAGCATTGCAGGAGGTAAAATCATTTCAACTGTACAGATAAAACCTAAACTATTTTCCTAGATATCTTGTGCAGAATACTAAAAAGGCCGAGATGAAGAAATACCTGAGATTCATTCTATGGATGGACAATAGGACAAGTGGATTAATGTCGCCTTTTAGTATTACAGTGAAACAAACTTACGAAAACATTTTGCTGACAAAATTTCAGTTTTGAATCTTCATACTCTTTAGATCTTTGAGTACACTGTTGTACCATCGTTTTCGTGGTCGTTCTTTTTCCCTTCTTCCCACTGGGCTTCTGTACAACACCATTTTGGGCACCTTTTCCACATGTCCCAACCATCTTATTCATTGTATTCTTATAAAGGTGCTGATACTAGATTCCCCATGCAGCCTTTCCAACTCTTTATTTGTTCTTCTTTTCCATCCCTCTTCCCTATTTATTCTGCCATAAATGGCTCTTAGCATTTTTCTCTCCCATCTCTCCATACCTTCTTCGTCAGCTTTCTTCACGACCCATATCTCGCAGGTATATGTTGCTGTTGATCTAATAACACTCTTGTATATTCTTATTTTTGATTTTCTTGATACATACTTTGATTACATCAGTGCTATTAAACATTCTTTTTTTTACCCTTTGTTATTCTTGCTTTAATTTCTAATTTTCCACGTTCTTTCTCTTCTACTACCACTCCTAGATACACAAAACTTTTAACCTTTTCAAATTTGTATTGTACCCCTTCAGTGGTTATGAACATCAAATGATCTTCTTCTTCCTGTTGCGTATCACCCATTACCATATATTTTGTTTTGTTTTATTTTATTTCTAGACCAACCTTTCTTGCCTCGGCTTCTATCTTTTTTATAATTCTATGCAATTCGTTCTTCGTTTTAGCTATTATAGCTAGATCATCTGCAAAGGCTAAAACTTGATGGTCATTATTAAAAGTTATACCCTCGGTTTTAGCTTTGGCTTTTCTTATTATCACTTCTAGAACTAAATTGAAGAGAACCGTAGGAAAAGGGTCTTCCTGTCTTAATCCCTTATTTACTTCAAATTCTTCTGACTTGTAACTTCTCCAAACTGCTTCGTTTTTTGAGTTGTTTAATGTTATTTTTATCAACCTGATCAGCGTTGAAGGTATTCCTACATAATTCAGCGCCTGGTACATCTTCTCCCTATTTATCCTATCATAGGCCTACGTAAGAGCAATGAAAAAGGAATACAATACACATTTGTATTCACAACAGGATGTTTGAATTTTTTGAGTAAAAAGATTTGGTCTGTTACCGATCTATTACTCTTCTAAAACCGGATTCGCATACTCACTAAGCCTATCTCTTAGTGTCTGTGTCAATATTTTGTAACAGGTATCCAGCAAAGCTAGTCCTCTGTAGTTTTCACATATCAACTTGTCCCCTTTTTTATGGATAGGGCATATTAGGGCTTTGGACCAGTCTCTTGGCATATCTTCTTTTTCCCATGCTTGTTTCATAAGGTTATATAACTTGTTTTGTAGCAGTTCGTCTCCTGCCTTTTACATTCCTGCCACTATATTACTTTTGCCAGGTTTTTTGTTGTTCTTAAGGTTTTTAATTATATTCATGACTTCTCTGTCACTAGGAATTTTTATTATTATTGCATCTTCATCAAGGGTTTGGTTCTCTCCTTCTTGATTTTCGTCTCTTCCATTTAATAATTCTTGGAAGTCATCTTTCCATCTTCCCATTATTTTTCCGGGTTCGCTTCTTCTGTTTTGATATAGCTGTTGGAGTTTTGATATCCTTTCTCTATACTTTTCGCCTTTTGATAGAACGATCTTAACTCACTTTTTGGAATTTTTCTTCAATCTCCTGCAGTTTGCTTTCGTTGCATTGCCTCTTTTTTCTTCTACATTTTACTCTCATTGTTATCGGTTAGTTACTCTGATTTTCCTCCTAATGTCCGCAATTTTTCACGGTCTTTATCGAACCATCCTTTATTTTTTCTTTCTTCATTGCTTTGTGGTGTAATTCTGTCTGTTCCCATATCTGATCTATTTGGTTACCGTGGTCCTGATCTTTTATTTATTTCTGCTTTCTATTGGTTTTTTACTTTTATATCTTTCAGTTTCTCTCTATCGTATTGTCACCTCTTTCGTTTATTGGCTTTTCTATTTTCTCTTTCTTTTTGTCTTATTTTACACTTAGCTTTTGCCAGAAAGTGGTCTGAATTGTACTCCGCTCCCTTCATACTTTTTATATTTATAACCTGATTCATATGTTCTTTATCTATCAGCATATGGTCTGTCTGGTTTACAGTCTTGCCGTCTGGGGACGTCTATGTTTCCTTTAAATTGCATACTTCTCACTTCCATGTTTTTCTCCATTGCAAAACGTGTTAAACTTTGTCCATTATCATTGATCTCTTTATGCTTACTATGTTTTCTGACTGTTGTTATGTAGTATATAATTTTTGTTCCAACTTTTGCATTACAATCCCCAATGACTACTTTCATGTCATGTTTCGGTAGTCTTTCGTATTCCTCTACTGACTGTTTATGAAACATTTCTTTCTGTTTATTTTCCTTTTCTTTAGAAGGAGTGTGCACATTAATTATACTGATATTACTTTTGTAACATTTAATATGTATAGAACACATCCGGTCTGTTATTGGGTTAAATTTCATAACGTTGTCCTTAAATCTTTTACTTATTAAGAAGCTCGTTTCCAGTCTCCTATCTACTTTTCCAGTTTTGAACAATCCAATCCTGGTTGTTTTGTCTCTAGTAGGGCAGTTATATCTAGTTTGTAACTTTTGATTTCTTTTGATAACTCTATTAACCCACCTTCCTGACAGGTTCCTCTGACATTTCATATTGCCAATAAAAATTGGTTTTGTTTTTTTGGCTTCTGTTCATTTTTACTTCTCATCTTAGTAATACTCGTGTCCTTTGCCTGGTCTATTTCCTTGTCATCCATCCTCTTACTCTGTATCAGTTTTTTTATATTTCTAATTTTAAACTTTCCTTGTTCTATTTTCACTTTCCACCCTTAGTCGTTAATTTAGAAAAGCCTATCTTTACTGTGTAAATTACAGAATGGAAATTCTTAATTCTAGCCACAGAAACTGGCAGAGTACAAACGATTCTTTAAGCCAGACAAATGTTTGAAAATAGTGCATCTAATAAACTGTTAGAAGTAATAGCCTTTATAGATAAGGCAAATGTAGAAAGTTTGATTTCAAGATTTACTTAGTAGATGTGTTTCAGATGAATTACA
This sequence comes from Ignelater luminosus, assembly GCA_011009095.1. Lineage (NCBI taxonomy): Eukaryota > Metazoa > Arthropoda > Insecta > Coleoptera > Elateridae > Ignelater > Ignelater luminosus. The sequence goes on from VTPC01007488.1 coordinate 17,099, forward strand.
GCATCTATTAATTCTGGTGACACGTTAGCGTATTTCTCTTTACAAAATTCACAGCGGCGGTAGAAGCCTGTACCCGCCAGGTTTTCTAGTCGGGTCTTTACCCGACCCGGGTCAGAGCTCAGATTCGAGTCATGCGTCGTTTTAAAAATCTATTGGACTTTTGGACCTACGTCCGGTCAATCGGACTGTTTAGTCTTGTTGGAGCCTGTCGGACCTCTTGGGCCTGTCGGGCCATACAGGTCTATCGGACCTTTTGAATTTCTCAGACCTGTAGGGCCTTTTGGACCGTTCGGGCCGTTCGGCTTTTGGACCTTCTCGAGTCGTTCGGCCCTCTCGAACTGTTCGGGCCTGTCGGGCCGATCAAAAAGTTACCGGGTTTCTTTCGGGCCACGTCAAGTTTGTTCCCAGTCGGGCCGCGTCTACATATTTTGGCCTGTGCAGGGCTTTAGCGGAAATGCAAACGTTTTTTTTCATTTGTTGTTGTGAATTTCTATAATAAATGAAAGTGAGGTAAAATTCCCGAAATTCCTGCAATTACTGAATCTACAATTACTAAAAAATATTTCTTTTCGAATCTGTTGCTTCATCGGTGATACTGGTAGTAG
>VTPC01007492.1:0-23014 GCA_011009095.1 Ignelater luminosus
AAAAAAATAATAGCTGGGAAAGAGCATGCATGAATATTGACGAATATATGGGAAGCACAAAAAACTCCAAATCTTGTAAACTAATAAAAACAATAATTAAAAATACACGAGAAATAACAAATTTTACACATATAAACGAACAGAGACGAAAACATTACTATAAAGAACTATTTACAGAGACACGATCACAATTTATAGAAAAAGAAGAAATATAATTAGAAACCACTCAGGAAAAACTAGAAATAACGCTAGATGAAGTAAAAAAATGTATCTAGCAAATAAAAAGTAATAAATCAGCCAGCCCTGAAAACGTAGCGCCCGAATTAATAAAATATGGGTCGCAAAAATTATTCCGCATGATTCACCAAATAGTCCAAAGATCAGCATCATATCTTCTATGGGAAGACTGTACGGTGAAATAATAAAAGAAGAACTAGAAAAACAAATAGAAGGCAAGATAGGCGAAGATCAGGTGGGTTTTAGAGCAGGACTATGGTGTATTGACCGTACTGTATATAATGTGATAGATGTCGGTAGTATCTTTTCCTGCTATAAATGTAATGTAAAATGTTTATATAATAAGCTGAGTACTATACAGTACAACAACTCATAAATAAAAAAAAATGGAAAAAATAGAGCAGTTTACTTAGCTCTCATTGACTTGAAAAAATCGTACGATTCGGTTCCTAGAACAAAATTATGAAATATTAGCTAAACTGTTACAAGCAAAATCAGCTTCTACAATCACAATAAGGTAAGAGTCAAGATAGACAATAAAACGAGACAAACGTTTAGAACAGCAAAAGGACTCCTCCAAGGCTGCTCCAAATCATCCACCCCGTTTAAAACCTTTCTTGAACAAACACTAAAAGGGTGGAGAAAAAAATGCGAAGAAATGGGTGTCCCGGTTAGAAATGAATATCTTTATACACTAAGGTTGTAATATCCCAGAATGATAAAGACTTAAATTACATGGTACGCACACTTGAAGAAGAATATGGCAGAAATAGATCAGAAATAAATCTGAACACAACAGAATACCTGACGACACGAGACACAATGGTAAGTTTAGAAATTGAGGACGTGAGAGAGATAAAAAGAACCACCAAATTTTATTACCTGTGATTTACAATATCGAATAAAGGCACAACGGAAGACGAAATTAAAAACCGACTAAGACAAGCCAAAAACTCCATTAAACAGCTAAACTCAACTCTATGGCACAGACAAATAACAAAAAACAACAGAAAAAGGTACACCATGGTACGTAGCATACTAACATAAAGGGCAGAAAACTGGATCATAAACAAAGAAAACAAAAGTAAAATAAATGCAGTTGAAATGGAGGAGATGCTGTAGAGTTTCACGGTTGAATAGAATAACAATCGAAGAGATCAATAGACGCATGAATGTAGAAGAAAACACCTTGAATTTCTTGGAAGAAAAGCGACTAACATAATATGGGCACGTTAGAACAGATTCTAACCGGTGGATAACAAAAATAACAACATGGAGCCCTACAGGTAAACGCAAAAAAGGAAGGCCAAAAAAGTACCGGAGAGACGAGGTAGACGAAGCAAGGGAAGAAAGAGAGCTCGAGGAGGGAGAATGGGTCGACAGAGACCAATGGAAATTGTGGTTGAGAGAAAGAAGACGATGCCAGCCGTAGAAATCCTTTATATACCCGTACCTTAGAGAACAGTTGTAACTCCATTCTAGAAAAGTTTCGGGGAGAGGCAAATAAAGTTTTTATCCACACAGAAAATAGTCTGGTTATGAAAGAAATTGACAAAAACAAATGAATCTTCTGATGCAGTCTGCAAAGACACCTTACTTATTCCTAGCTTTGGGATTTACGTCTAATTACCACTAAAGAAAAATACGGATAAATTACAATGCAAGAGTCTTAACATAATAACATAATATCGTTCAAATATTAAGAAACTAAAAAACTATTTACATATTTTTTAATTTCTAATGTGCACATTAATATTAATCATTTTTATCGGAGCTCAGTTCTTGGGGGGATATTTTTTTTTATAAGTTATGAAATTGTTTTGGTATCTATTCTAAAAGTGATAGTAGGTGATCATGTTTTTTTAGTTATACTTTTTAAAGTTTTTCTAATAGGAGGCAAGTCTGTTGGTAGAGAAACAATTTTTCTTAATAATTTATTCAGATTTACACTTTTAAAATTTTTTCCGTGAAGTTATTTTTGTAAAATAAAATCAGGATCGTCTCTACGCACCTCAAGCCACACAGTTGCAAAAATATGAAATGTTTCTTTGTCTACATTTTGCTTTCTATTAGTAAATGCAGCAGATGAATCCGAATACAAACCAGTAAACTTTTTAATATCATTTACTTCCATACTTAATAGTCTTGCTCCCGATGACCTAATGAGTTGTTGCTAGTCCCATGGAGCAGCAATCGTCATCGTCCGCTGTTTTTTACAGTCTGTTCTATCAGCGCGTGAATCTGCCTCCATATAGGAATAACCTCTCAACAAAAACTTATGGTCTACCTGCTATAAAGAAAGACAGATGTTCAGGAGATGTTCAGACCTGTTTAGCCCATTTAACCAATCCAGAAGCTGTTTCATGTCCCCCTCTTTCTGCTTGAGACTCATCCCACACTATGCAATACTATTGCTTCTCAGAAGCGTCATAAATGGTCAGATTCAGTATCCATAGTTTTAATAAGTAAAAACTCGTGGTGTTGGTTAAGTAAGGGGTGGGCAAGCACTTTTGTAAGTCCCGCATAACCACGTTTGTTTTTCCTCATAGGTTTCTGTCATCTTGCTTTGCTGCATATCGAACTTCAGAATCTTCTATGTAGGTGCTAATCGTATTGGCTTTGGATATTTTCTGTTTTGATTACCCGCACTTATTTGTTCAAGATGCATTCTGAAATTGCTACAGAGACCAACATGGATGGAGATTTAAATGATAAATTAAATTCAACAATTAATATATAGCGGTAAAGCCAAGGTTTGACAATCTCATTTTTGGGTAAATTGTTTTCGTCACATTCTGTTTTGTACATTTTATCAATGTTAAGATCACTACTTAAATACAGCTTATTTGTTTTATTACGACTGTAATGACTATTATACTCAAGAAAAGATCTAATGTGCATTGCGATACTATCTTTTACAGTTTCGGGTAATTTATTTTTGGGTGTATGTTTTTCTCTCATACCAGGCGCAGTAAAACCTGCGAAATTTCGCTTTTCCAAGGCATTTTTAACAACAGTCTCTGATATGCCCAAAGTGTTTAAAAAGAATATTTTGCATACTTTGCCCAGATCGCCATTAACTTCAAAAGTGTATGTTATTGATTGTTTTCTTTGATTCTCCTTACTTTTATCTCCTGGTCTCTTCCGACTAATTGGTCTGCTCCCTATTGTGGATAAAATAAACTGTCTTTTAAAATCCCAACTCATATTCTCACTTTAATAATTAGTAAAAATACTTCTACGGCTATTTTCATCTATTTTTGCTGCACATTTCTGTTCACATGGAGCACATCCAGGTTTCATGGCTTTTGCAGCAATCATCTTTCTTGTTTTTGAAACGTGCTGCTTTCCAGGTACTGTTAATTTCACTCTTTTGGTTATTTCCCATTGATCTTGATTCTTGAGTCTTCTTTTTAGTTTAGTCTTTTTCTTGTTCATAGCTTCAACATTTTGATCTTCATTATTCTTGTGAGCGTTGCTGTTATCTTCAAGAATGTTTTCTTCATTGCTTGATTCTGATGGTATAAAGTTAGGATCTTTGTCACTATCATAAGAATCGGAGGGTTTCTCTTCACTTTCAGGAATTTCGTTAGTAACGGGAATTGACTGATCTATCTTAATCTGTACTCCGGCTTCAATTCCAGCATTATTCAAAGATAAATCTACAAGAATCAATTAAAGAATACAACATATAATTTAAAAAATTCTAACTTGAATCTGGTTAAGTTTGCAAATTAGAAAGTATTAATTAAGAAAAGTCATTGATGCCATTTTACCACTACAAAATTTGAATGAAGATTCTTTGAATCGGACGTTAATTTTTATAATAGGTATGATAACAATAATTAAGTACCTTTAACAGATGTAGAATGTACCTCACCACTAGAATTTCCCTCAAAATTATCACATATTTGATCTATTCTCTTTTTATCATTTTTGATAACATTTGAGCCATCTAAAATAGTAAGATATCATAAATGGTAAAGGTCGCATCTCCCTCTTAAGAATTTAAATTACAATTTTGGGTACTGATTGTAATGATAGTATTGTTTTTATAAAAGTGTCATTTGATAACAGAAAGTAATGAGAATAATGACTACGACTAACTAAGCAATGAACATGATTACAACCATTTCTGAAAAATCTAAATTACAATTTAAAATATACCTAACCTCAAAAGCTGAATGTTAAAATATCCAAAAATCAGAGCCGTGGGGTGCTATGATACAGAGAGGCGGTCGCATCAGGCGTCACCATAAGGGGGCGGCATAAGAGCGAAATCAAAACACAATTTTAATCCTTCAATAATTAAAACTTTTACGCAACGCTTTTCTATATTGGTCTATGTCTATCGCACGCCTCTGCCTAAGCGCTTTCGGTACCCTTTGATTTTGGTTTCTGGTGCAGGTGCATCGTTGGCGAGCGCTCGCCGAAGCAAGTTCAATAAGCCAGACAAAACTTGGAAATCTGTCATTAATTTCTATTGAATCTGCATTGGCTGCCACTCTAGACTGCACATCCCTAATAATTAACGAATATACTCAAGTTAAAGTTGCAAGGGTAAAACTGTAGTAGATTGTTGTAGTTGACAGTTGATATCATTATTTTAAAGTAGTTTCAGCGCTGCAGGCGTTGGCTTAAGCGCTGCTAGCTTTGGCTCGGGCGCTGCAGGCGTAGGCTTCAGCGTTGCAGGCGTTGGTTTAAGCGATGCAGGCGTTGACTTGAACGTCTTTCAAAATAAAAATAGTATTCGTACATTTCGTGCAGTTTTTTTCTTAAATCATAATTGAAGGTTATTTTAAAGAAGAAAGATTTAGGAGGCAGCATACGAAAACTAGCATCATGCTGAAAAAAATCTACCGCACGGCCCTGCCAAAAATATTTGTTTTACAGCAGAAAATTTACTCACCAAAGGTAATAGTAGGTTCTTCTAGAGCATTTACTGTCAATTTAAATATTTTAAGTGTCCTTGTAGGCATTTTCAAAGTAATAACAGTTTTACAAGTTAAAAGAGAAACACAACGGCTCGTTTGGAGATGTAATCGTTTACCCCGACATAGCAACAGGTTCAGCGCGTGCGCGAGAAGATTACAACTGAAGACAAGATTGTTTACCCCAAATTAAACTGGAGATACTGCTTTTTCTAAGTACTATTTTAGGTTAGCTGGATTTACGATCTTTTACCATGAAACAAAATCGAATTTTTCATAAATAGGAAAATGTAATAGATTCAATTTAACCAAAAATTGGAGATACGATTGTTTACCTTTAAGGTACGGATATAATGTATTGTATACACAGGGTTTTCATTTAAAAACTTCCCACCTTGAATAACTCTTTAATTAGTAGAATTAGCAAAAATCGCTGAGACACGTCGATTTTGTTTTGGAGAGGGACATTTAATAATTTATTCTAATCAATTGGAAACTTTCATCTTCCTCCCCAACCCTATCCCATGTGTGATATATCATTTTAAAGGGTATAGAATTCTTAATCTTTTACATCAAAGAAAATTTAAATCGGCAGAGCCGTTCGTAAACTAGAGACAGAAAGAAATTTATTTAGAAATTGGAACCAGTCTATCCATTTTGGATTCATTAAATGCTGTTCTAATATTTTCTAGTCAGACTGTATTATGATAAGTTAAAAGAGAAAGTGAGAAATAACAAGTAGAGATTGTTGAAAAGTAATGGAAAAAATAGGTCTAATCTTGGAAAGTTTCTTTTGCTTGTTTTTGAGGTTTCTATTATTCCAGAAATAGAATTTTTCTAAATTAATTTTTTTTGTTTTTTTGTTTACCTACTCATTAGAATTTTCTTCTGTTGACTAGATGCCTACCATTTTGAACATAGTGATATTCAGGGTAAACCTTTTGTTTTGTTTTGTTGTGTATATATTAAAATGACGTTGTCTCCTTTTGTTGTTGATTATTTAAGAGGTGAATTAAGTAACAACTATGATCATTTGATTCTTCTATTTAAACGGAAAAAACAGACCATTGCACAATTATTTCGAGTGAATAAAATGGTTATTAGTAACCTTTGTTGTTTTTGTGTAGGAAACGGTCATTTCATTTACTCAAAATAATTGCACAACGGCCTTCACGAGGATAGAAGAAAGTGTCTAATTTATTTTGTCGCTTAGTATACAATAGGGGTTTCTACTCTGAGGTGAAACAACAGCGAATCTACCCCCAATGTAATGGAAATTGCAAAGCTGCGTTAATTAATTTTTAATTTTGCACTTATAGCCTTTTATCTTTTATATTATTATACAATTAACTATTAGAAGTTTCTTCAAGCTCGAAAAATACGTTTCTACATAACTTAAACAAATAAAACTTACAATCTGCTTACGACACTATATAAATAAAATATTAGTGCAATGCAGAATATATTTAACCACGCTCAGAATAAATTAGTAGTTATAGTTAGGTGAATACAAGGTAATTGAATAACAAATTTGCGTGTTTATCACCATCAATATTTTAACTTGGATTGTAATAATTTAACAGACTATTTTCATCAAGATCGTTGATCAAAACATAATGCAGTATTTCATACTTACATTCATGGACAAAATAAATTTCGTTTAACGTTAATACATTTTTAAAGAGAGAACTACTGCAGCAGCGATACCGCAGAAAAGTTATGGAATTTAAAAGACTTCATCAAATGCTGGGGAGATGATACTTATCTGAAGGTAATGCACAGAGGATTTAGAAGATTTCTAGATTTCATCCAACGACAAACATCTTGCCGAGGTAAATTTTCGGGATACTTTTCGAGATAAGGCTAATGTGTATCTAGTAAGTAGGAACATCGTGAGCTAGGTAGTGTGTTTGCTATCTTACTGTACTCGCGTAAACGGCATTACTTTGAGTTTTCCTTTCTATTTTACAAGTCTGGCTTGTAAGTTTTATGAATTTTTGAATTTTTTCAATGTTATAGTTTCCTGGGGTATTTAGAAATGTCAAGGCTTGGAAAGGTAATGAATTTGTGTCAGTTTACAGCTGACATTGATTAAATTACAACAAATAACACAAGCATCCTATAAAATATAATAATGCGTAATTTAAACTTTAATGGAAGTTTAAAGTATTGTTTCGTTCCCACGCAATATTATAAATTGCTTTTGCAAAGTAAACCAGGGAAACAACTTACGTTTTTATTATATTTTAACTAAAATTACACATCATTTTTTAAACTTAGTAAGGTTATTATTATTATTATTATAAAAGCATTACGTAATTAAATATAAGAAATTCCAAGACTATTAGATAGCAAAAGCTTATCTAAGTCGAATTTTATAGGTAATTAGAGTTTGGTATCACATGGCGGATCGATACGGTTATTTCATTAAAAATTGTGGTACACTTTTCCTATAGTGCAACGAAGCCAGTTATAGGTTTAAGAGAGTATTTTAAATGCAGCCCCTGCTTGTTAATATAGTCTAGTTTTATGTGATGAGCTCTTCAAAAATTTCATTAGTTGACAATAAATGCAATTTCTGTTCTTTTTCATTTTTTTGTGATGCTCGCATAATAACACAAGCACCTGCTACTTTTAAACAAAGCCATTTTACATGCACAATTTAAATTTAAATTATTTTCTATTCCCCCTTAAATTGGACTTTAAATAATTTTTTAGATATTTGAATCAAACTGGCTCTTACGCCGTAACCGAAAAGTCTTCAACTGCAATTCAGTAGGCGTATGCTCAGCGCGATAATCCCCCCAATCTTTCTCCCTAAGAAACAAACCATACGGAAAAGTATTTTTCTATCGCTTATGAAATTTGCAATTCTTCACCAGATTGTTCCTATTAGCATTATCAGTTTTCAGCGGAAGCGTCGTCAAGGGGGCACAGAAGAGGTATGATTTATTAGCGGTGACAGTCAGATGAAATGTTTTTTACACTTCTGGTTCCTGCTTAGCGAATAAGTTCCTCCGGCATTTGATTTAAAAACAATAAAACGTGGAGCTCAGTTAGTGTCACCGAATCTATCTGATTTTGCATTTTTCTTAAGCAATATTTCAAGACGGATGATGCAAAACCCGTGATAACCTTTTATTGACGAGCCCATAAGTAAATATCTTTTGCTAATATTGATATGTGCACTGTGTTAAATCGACAATATCAAACCTAAACTAACATTTGTTCAATCCTGCCTAATTGCAAACTTTTGCATGTAACGTCTGTGTTTTCTTAAACTTTGTTAACTTTGGGAACATCAGTTTTATTTAATTTCTAAGAAATCAGTAATAGGCATATTATTAGGTATAATTAAATAATAAGACAATTTTTTTCTTTAGTTGAAATTTACTTACTACTTTCCAGGAAGACTGCAAATAAAATCGTCTGACCTCTTGCTTAAGTTTTAAGCAGTGGGCTGTAAGTAAGATAAAAAAGTTTTAATGTAACAAAGACGGTAAAGAAGGTATAGATTTAAAAAATGCTAGTTACTTAGTTTTATTGTAACCACATCAAGAAGATTTCATCTCAGTGTTTTCCATAGTTCTTATCTATCTAATTAAAAGAGTGAAAAAATTATAAACTTCTGCTTTACTTAAAAATAACGCATCCTATGAGAAAATTAGAAAAGAGTCGGTTTTTGTAAAATTAGTGATACATTTCTGTAGGGTGTTACGTGCCAAAATAAACTTTAAGACACAGGCTTATAATCAGCGACTAGAAGGCACGAAGAACTAAGTTTGCTGATACCCAGACTGGCAAACAGTCAAAGACGGCTAGGTTCGAAATGCCTACTTACCACTGAAATAGCTCAAAATCGGTATTATTAGAAAGCGCCACTATGGATTCAGCCAGATCACAAGATCCAAAAGGACCATAGTCCCTCTTAAATCGGCAACAACTTTACAAATACTTACTTAGACTTTCTGAAACAAAAACTTACTCAAGGCGTTAAACCGCCTTATACAAAAGTATTTTCACTTCACTCTGTATAAATGTTTCTTTAACTAAATTTGGAATATTCAAATTGAATCAACAAATCATTTTCTTTGGATCACTCAGTATGTCAAGGTTTTTGAGTCACACGGTATATTCTTTATTAGTGAAATTTAATATAACTGGATCAAATTAATCAAATGCTTATGTGACTTCGATATTTTCATTCAAACCGGTGCATACAATTACAATAATAAAACTATTTTTCAAGCTATAAATCTATTAGAAAAATAAATAAAAAAAGAAAGGTTACATAATATAAAACAAGCAAAAAAAATACAAATAAAATAAAACAAATAAACTGTTGATTATACAAAAACAAAATCCTTATAAAGTAAACTTCAATAATCGTGCTCGATCTTACTACGCAGCAAAATTCTGGCCAGTGACGCTCGAGGGGATTCCCAGAAACGCCAAATGCGTGGGCACCCGTCGACGTCGTTCAAACAGCTTACGACTACACTTAATATACCTTACGAAAAGGAAATTTAATTTCATTTAAATGAAATCGACAATGAATTAAGTCATACAAACAAATTAAAACCAAGCCAAATAATTATGATAAAAAAAATTAAAGCTGATTTACATTACAAATTTACGCTGAACATTACTGGAATATAAAATTCTTTATTTGTAAAAATAAGTAATGAACCAGACACAATACCACAATGAGTATACTAGAAACCGTTGTTATAAACCTTTACAATAATGCCAAAAAGAAACTTCCTTGTTTGTTTTCCACTGAACAGGTTTTGAATGCACTTGTTTCTTTAACCCACAAGGGGGTATAAAGAAAACGACGATATTAATGGGTGTACACTAACCTTGCGTAGCTGTACGAGCCGAATCGTTGTCTACACTGGTAACTGCGTATCTATTTACTTGAAGCTTCGTAGACTGGCCGCATCCACACAGCAAGGAGGGACAAAATGGCGACGAATTCCACTGAACAAGTTCCGCTTAATAGCGAAAGGAAGAAGTCCGGCCGCGAGTGCAAAGCGAGGCAGCCGACCCGGTCTCCAGCGCGAGTGTAGTGCATCGGCGACGAAGAGTATGGGCGCAACCAACAGCGAGGTAGTCGGGGGCTACCGCCATCCCTCCCTCTAGAGTCTGTGTATTGGGGGGCACAGGCCTGGCCCAATTTCCACAGCCAACGGAGCGACTTGAGGTCGCACTGCTGCATCATCCCACCGACCATCGGTCTTCAGGAATTGGGGAGCTTGAGGACCGCGACCGACACATATCCTACCAACCCAAGATGCAGTAGATGGATCAATGGCCGCTCCACCACCAACCGGTGCCTGCGTAGGGGTTCGTAGGCCCGGCCAACTCCATCTACACATCTCAGCCTCATCCGACCGGCCCGGGTAGCTACCGGACCGCGACCAACCCAATTCCTTTCCCACCCAAACCCTTGAGCCCGAGGCTCCTCAAGGTACCAACTCTACTGCCCCGGAAATTCGTCGCCTTTCCGCTACACTTCCCGCCAAATCCTTTCCCGCCATAACTTACCGCCCAATAATTTCCCGCCAATAATTCCCGGTACACCACACCCATTTCACAACCGCCACACTGTTCTCACTAGGGTTTTCCGTGGTTTCCCTAGTGGTGAAGGCAAATGCCGGAACAGTTTCTGCACTAGTCCACGGCACACTATGCACACCTAGTCACCCACACATCACCACTCTAACATATACACACTCTCACACCCCTCACTACACAATTCCAACACCGTTCTGAAAAGAATCGCCGCATCGTGCTCCACATCGTCGTCACTGTGTGACGGCTCGCTGGTTGTCCTTGGGCATTCCACCTGAACATGGGTCATCGACATCGACGGGGACTATGGAGGACCCTGCTTCCGGCTTGCTCCACCGTCGCCACCAACCATCATCGCCGTGGACGGGCGTGCGGACTGCTTGATACGTGACATGACATGACATGACATTGACGACCAACCAATTTTTCTTTTCCAGCGCACCATTCCGTTGACTTCCCTCTTCTCCAACAAACAACCACCACCAGGCTTAAGAGAGGTTAAGTCCTCTAAGGAACCGGCCGCCTACGGCGGCATTTATTACATTAACTAATAATGAAGCACTACTTCCAAAGAATAAGCTCTAACGGCAACCCTTTTATGAAATCCAGCACAGTGTTTCAGTAGTCTCTAAATAATTTCATTAATTTCAAAATATCCGATATTGTTGATAATTCCCACTGCTTACGAATCTTTTTGTTAACACCTATCATAAGAGTTAAAAGTTTCTTGGTGACAACTGTTTAATATTATCAGTTATCTAGATTTAAGCAAAATAAGTAAAAACCAAAAGAAGCTTGTGCCGTCTTTATTTATTTATTTTAAAGTAATTGTACAATAGTAATGGTAATAAACAGTAAAATATAAGTTCTTGTTAGCCATAAACTTTAATGGGAAATAGATCTCATCAGTAATAGGGAAATTTTTGTTAACAAACCAATGATCTCCGCTGCCCCCTTAAGAGTTACACGTTTTTGTTGTCATCGAGCAGGTAGTGTTTAGCAAGTAAGTGCCCTTTTAAATTAAATATTAACGTCAATCTTAATGTATACATAAACAGCCTGCCGTTACCGAGATCGTTCTTCATTGCATTTTAAACTTTTCTCACAACTCCATTGTTATTTAAGCAGAACTGCTGTTCTTTGTACTAATTTCGTTGTTGCTCATATGCGGTGAGTAAGAAACCTAGTTTTGAAGAAGTTCTTAAGTTTTCAGAAAGGTAAACTAGGAAAGGCCCTCCCATTCCTTGACCAGCAAGCCTTCTTTAGGACGAGATAGAATTTTGTTTACACTATTGCAGTGAATACTTGAACAAATTTATCGAGAGAATATTAAATTTCTGCGATAGAGATCGAACAATTCAGAAATTTTTGAAAGAGTTTAGGCAATTTTTGCAAATGCAATTTTTGAAAATTCAATCGGAGTCGACATTTCGAACACTAACTTTAATAAGAACGCAAATATTTACTAACAAAAAATATTTCTTATAATTGTTTATAGTTTGACGGTTTTTCCTCAGCTCTTTCTTGTAGTTTACTAATAACGATAGTAATAACAAGTAATTCTCAAACGCAGAGCTTTAAGGAGGTGAGGTATACCATGGTTTTATTAATACAAATTATCTCCATTAATATCACCTCTTAGTTAGTAAGATGAAACTACAAAATTCGATTGATAAACAGAAAGAACCAACTAATTTGCTGCTAGCTTGTAGTACACAAAACAAATTGCTCTATAGGCCCAACCAAGGGTCATCAACGTGATGTGGATCTTACTGAATGATCAGACTTTTATAGCCTCAACAGGCTATAGATGTTTTGGATTTCTATCTAAATGAATTTTTGCTGCTATAGACGAAGTCTACATAAACGTCGAAAAATGCTGGTCTATTGCTGTGTAACTGTAAATGTATGATAAAAATAGAAAACTAATATTCACAAATTTATAAGTTAATATTCATTGATGCATTTCTAATAAATTTTGCTTACATTTAAAATGAATTGTTAAATTAAAATAAGTACCAAGTAAAAGCATCTTCAATGTAATTCCTATATTTTAAAGCAAACAGAAGAAAAAATATAATAACAATAAGACTGTATATTTTCGCAATACAATTTCCACATGGTCGTACTGCAGCCTTCAGATCATCATCACAAGCATAGCTTAGATCTATCTTACTTACAGTAGCAACATGTGTCAAGATATCAGCATCAGTGTTTGTTTTGTCTCTTGAAGTCAGTTGTGAAATTGAGAAGTTCATAGTAAGTATTGACAATGTTTTCTGGTACCTTTGTTTTTGTAGTTGGCATCCATTGTTAGATCGACGCAAAAGATTATGAACCCTTCATTGAACTTTATCCACCCAATGTGCTTTGATGATAATAATCGCATGCTATCTCAGTGTGTTTTATGAAAATTTGATGTTTAAATTTATTAAGTTTGATGTAGGTCTAACTTGACCTTTTGATTTGATACAGCCTTTCAAAATAGTTTCATGAAATGCCCAAAATACTACTATTAATGAATGTAGATGGTTAATTGAACTAGAACCACTCAGCAATCTGTTCTTGTTCTAACATATTAGAGTTGGATATAAGGTCATACCTGCAAACTTCTAATTTTTAGCACACTAGAACACATAGACTATGGTGTCCATAAAAACTTGAACTAAATTTATATTTGTCATATAAGCAGTAGATCTACGACAAGATTGCACGTGTTCTTAGCGTCCATATCATTATGTAGTATGTTAACATAGTATGTATACAAACAACTTCAGATAACTGGCTGCTTTTTTGCAACTACTTCTGTTTCCTGCATTTATACATTTATTTCTGCATGAATTTGTTCTTGGTTTTAATAAATGTATACAATGTGAACTTTATTTGCTCTCCATAATGCCCTATATTCTTGGTTTGAATATAAATATCTTAACACTTGGTCTTAGTTCCCAGAAACTAAAATCAAAATATATCAGGTCATTCTCGCGCCTAGAAGTCTAGGCATCTCATGCAAAAACGTTATGTCTTGATAACCCAATTGAAAAAACAATTTTTGCATTAGGTGCTGTTTGCTATCAATTATTTTGGCAGTGTACATTTGCATGTCTATGATAGGAAGAAATTGCACAATAGAAAATTCAACAGTACCAATAGATATCGATAGTAACATAATTAACTAATTATAATTACTTTTCTCACACAGAAAATGCATTTTTAATAATGCCACAGTTTGAAAATTTATTTAAAATCCTACTTAGCTTTAATTCTTGGCATTTTGGCAAGCAAATCCGATTCCTTTTTAAGCAATGTCATATTAACCAATAAAACAGCAAAGAGGCAAAAACCAGCGGCAAAGACTAAACTGAAATATGCCCGAGTCAGTTTTCTAGATAAAGTTGACTGGGATTTGTACTTGTTAATACTCAAATCTGGTTTCATACAAATTTAACAATAATTTTTACAACCCATTTATTGGGTATGACATGCTGATAAAAAACAATGAATATTGTTTATATGTTTTCTCTGACAATAACAATACTCCACAAAGTTATTGTTAAACCGAATGGTTAGGTGGGAGAGCGGGAAGCAGGATATAAATATTATACAATAAAGATCATTGCTTTAATACCTTTTTACGTTCACAGATTGATTTTGATGTCCTTAAAACTGCCCGGGGAAGGAGGTAACGTTATTCTTTAGCATTTTGAATTTTGCAGACTATGGCAGTTTTGGATTATTGAAGCCTTTTTGTAAACTGGTTAAGATGTTTCAGATATATTCAATTTTTGTAAATAACCAGTTAGACTTTTTAGACTGTTTTAATACGAGCTCTTTAGATGACTTGCACGAACGGCATTTAGATCCTGTTTCGTAAGGTAAATAAGCAAAGTTTTCTTAACAACGCGTCTAGTTTCCAAGCTATCTGGGCATCTGCTAATGAAGGACTTGTTCCTTCCAGGTCGCTGGCAGTTCTACATGTCTTCGTTTTTAGAAAGATTAAGTGCAGAGTAGTTAATATTCACAGTTGTTATTTTCTGGATTAAAAGTAAGTTACTCTGAATAAAATTCTCTCTTAACTGGTTTTTCTTTTATTTTAAAGCGTAAGTTTTAGATATCTGCTAAGGTTCTGCCACCTTCTTTTCTGGATATATAGTCTTTTGACTTTGAGCAACGGTATTTGTAGAGTTCTCTTAGTCCTGGTTGGAGTATATTACCATACCTTTGATAGGAATGATTTAGTATTTCTCTAACTAGACGCATGATTTCAAATTTATCTAGTTCAAAGCTCATATAATTAAAATAACTAAGAATCTTAGTAGTTTTAAAGATTGTAACTGTTTTTTGTTTGACACGACATGTCTTTCTAATAAGTGTGGAGCAAAGCTGTCCTGAACTGTATAACTGTAGTTTATTCTTTATGTAATGTGTTATTTAGAGGACATTAGAGATTTCTTTTGTAATTATGTAGCGCGGGTCTAATAGATTGTATAGAAATGTCTCACAGTTTAAAGTGAACTCCAAACCATCAAAAGTTTTAAGAGACAATTATGTTTGGAAGAACCCTTTGAGCGAAATATGAAATATAAATTGGTGGTTTTTAATTGCCTTCTGAGGAAGAGGCAACCGTTAATATCAGGTCTAAGCTTTGGCTGAAGATTAAAGTAGAGAAAAATGACTAAATTTTGATATAAGTATTACAGCTTGTGTGGATTGTACAGTAACCAAGAAGAAGGCTGAAGGCAAAAGCTGTTATATGTCTGTCAGGGGGTAGCAGCTTGTAAACCTAAGCACAGACCTGCATAAAGCGGCTACAGCAGATGACAATTAAAGGGAATTACTAAGTAAAATAGTTCTAAGGATTCTTTTTGGCCATTGTTCTTCAGGAATCTTTATTAAATGTCTGAACCCCTTCAGGGGCCTTCTCTCTATCCTATCCACCACTGTCTCTTCTGATTTCATTCTTGTTCTCACTTCCTCATTTGTCTTCCTCTTATTGTCGATATTCTTGCGCTTTTTCTGATGTAATCCAATTCCACAGCTAATAGTCTTCTTGTCAAATCTGCGTTAAGAGCCCATACTTCCGACCCATAACATAGAACCATTGCTCTACCAACTTTCTTTTTATTTTTGTTTGAAATGTTTTTATCCCACCAAAGCGAATTAAGGCTTTCTATGATTCTATTTTGTTAGATTCTGTGTTTTATTTCTACTTCTCCTAATCCATTTTTACCAATAAATGCTTCCAGGTACTTAACTTTCTCCACTTGATTAATAGCCACCTCATCATTAACCAGAACTTGAAATTGAGCACCGCTGTTTACTACTAGATATTCTCTTTTTGTTAAGCTTATCTGTAGCCTCCATTTGTGATATTCCTAATACAAACTTTTCATCATGAATTCTAGATCATGAGTCCAGGGCAATCACAACCCGGTCATCGGCAAAACTAAGCGAAAAGAGCGTATCGTTATTTACTGAAATTGTCAGTCTGCTACATCTTTCCTTCCAGCTTTTAAGAGCAGCTTCTACCTACAGATTAAATAATAGAGGAAACGTGGTGCAGCTCTGCCTGAGTCCCTTTGTGACCTTAATAGTGTCCGAGAGTGTAAAGCCTTTTTTAATTTGTGCAGTGTTATCTTTATACATTTCCATTATGATCTTTAATAAACAGTTATCTATGTTTAGCTCTTCCACGGCTTCCCATAACTTTGTCCTAGAAACTGTATCGTAAGCCTTTTCTAGGTCTACAAATGCTAAATGTATTTTTCTTTCCTATTACTATGAACTATGAACTGTTGTAAAATAAAAAGATTATTTATACAGGACCTGTTAAGTGTAAATCCACTTTGATCTTCTCCTATTCTGTGACCGATGTTTTGCCTTCTTTTATGGTTCATAACTTTGCTGAATAGCTTGCTTATTGTAGTGTTTACATTTAAACCTCAATAACAATTAGGGTCTCTTTGTTATTGTTGTTATTTATTAGACCAGGACCTCCTGCCTTCAGTAATTCAACCGGGATGTTCTCCGGAGCATTCTTCATCTTAGATAGTGCTGTTCTAATTCCCTCCACTGTCATACCCATATTTATGTCTGGTCCTTCATTATTTACTTGAGGATTCATTATGATACATTCTGGTCCTTTTTCACCTAGCAAATGTTCGTAGTGTTTTGTCCATTCAATCTCCAATTTCTTTGTTGGTCTAGTTGCTTTTCAAGTTTCTTACCGCTTCTTCTTCCCACTAAATTTTCAATGTAGATGCATTTTTGTTCCCAGAAATTGTTTTCTTTTTTTATTTTTATTAGCCTTTGTAGCTCTTTGTATTTGGTTTGATATTCTTCTCTATGTTGGGCCATCTTCGTAGCTAGCCATCTCTTGTAAGAGTTATTTTTTTCCGTTATCATATCTTTTATCTCATTAGACATCCACGGAGATTCTGATTTTTCTTTTGCTTCACTTTCTGTTCCTAAAACTTCTCTTGCAACTTTGCTTATCATTCTTTTCATATTTCCGCATTCTTCTTCAATTTTGTTGCTTATGTTCGTGGTGGTTAGTTCTTGCTTTTGTTTTCTGTGTTAAAGGTCTCTGATACTGTCTGGTTTCAGGAGGAATAATTTGTACCGTATAGTACTCTTCTTATCTCCATGGTCTTGATTTGTTGGTTTTTCTTTGATGTCTTTTTTCTAAACCCGTAGATTAGCTTGGCCATCACTAAATAGTGATTAGTTCCACAATTAGCTCCACGCTTTACTCTACAATCTTGTAGTTTTGTTTTTGAACTTTGTTTGGTGATAACAGTCAATAATTGATCTTTGTTGTATGATTGGTCTCTCCCATGTATATCTGTGTATGTTTTTATAACAATATCGGGAATTGAG
Source organism: Ignelater luminosus (assembly GCA_011009095.1). Taxonomy (NCBI): domain Eukaryota; kingdom Metazoa; phylum Arthropoda; class Insecta; order Coleoptera; family Elateridae; genus Ignelater; species Ignelater luminosus. The sequence goes on from VTPC01007492.1 coordinate 17,625, forward strand.
TATCCGTAATTTATACTGCTTACATAATTCAATCAGATCTTCTCTTGAGTTGTTGACCACATCTTCTCCGTATTTACTTACAACTTCATAATTTTTCTGTGAGCTTACCCTAGCATTAAAGTCGCCTGTATTTATAATATATTGATGACTCTTTATCTCATTAAGTTCTTGTGATAGACGCTAGTAGAACTGATCTTTAATTTGTTAGGCGTTGTCGTCCGTTGGTGCATATACTCCTATTACAATACTTAGTCTCTATTCCAAACAAGTTAAGAGTAATGGTAAGAATTCTGTCAGATACCATATTATAGTCTTTAATGTGTTTCTGAAGTTCATTCCTCACCAAAAGGGAAATCCCAGCTCGTGCATGTTCCTATTTATTTGCCCCTGACCAAAATGAATATATTTTCTTAATTTCTTGTTCCCTTGTCCTCTTTTTGTCTTTGATAGTGCAATAATATTTATGTTGTACGTTGTCATTTCATCTTCTATTTCAGTATATTTGTTTGTCATGTCTTGGACAACCCTCGTATCAATTCTCAGTGTCCGTTTCATAGCCAGTAGTTGTCGTTTTTTATTCCCGTCCGACCTCCCAGGCTCAGTTTTGGATACTCGACCAGACAAAAGGTTTTACGGAGGATGAGTTGCTAGCATATCGCTCTAAACTCCAATCTAAAGGGCCAGAATCCTTCTTCTGGGTTTATTCCCATAGCCGGAATGTTCCAGTTATAAGGCGCCGGAAATTCGCCTTCCACTCTGTTCTGTTAGCTACATAACGTACACTCATTGCACGCTACGCATTGCCCAGTGGTCACGGCGGGGACGTAGAACTAGGATTTGTAGGTACAGCTTTTTGCATAAATGATGTCGCAAATCATTTCTTTAATAAAGCAATTAACGAAACATACGAAATCTAATTTCATATTAATTATCCAAAGTCGTCTTATGGGCTCTTAGGGAACAAATTTTATGTAGTTAATGCTAAATCAGATTTTGTGTATTTAATCAATTTATTCATTAAGAGAATGTACTACGACATTATTTATGCAAAAAGCTGTACGTCTTTGTCATCTTGGGCATTTCTCAGAGTTATGGTTATTTTTCATCGTTACACACTGAATAAAGGTGCGACTGAAGTTATTCAAGCAAACATAAATGTTAACCACAAGCGTATAAAATAGTCAGTCTGAACTTAAGGTTGTAACCTGTTATCCAAAATAGTGTTCAAAACAAATACTAGTTAACACCTAACAAATAATCCGTTCGATACCCAAAACGATCAGTTTAGTACGAACACTAGATCCGATATTTTGATATCGCGCAGTCAATTTATTTTACGCGAAAAGTACTTTGGCTTTACCTCAGAATATGCACATACACGCTAGTAAAACTGGTTTCAAAATAAAATTACAAACTGATTTTCAACCAGGACGAGCTTCTAAAGAACAGGCAAAGATTAAAATTGCCCAAAGAGCGCTATGACGCAATAACAGTTAAAAAGGCCGAGCCTATGAGTTCCATCGGTTGTTTTAATTAAATAACAATGTTTGAAATTTTAATGGAAGTATCACAAACCAAAGCTTTGATCATGCAGTTGTCAAGAACAATAACATTCTGAACTTCACTTGTACTTACAGTCAGTAACCTTGTTCAAATAAGTCTATTATTGTTATTAAAGTACATTAGATGGCAGCGCACACCATTATAATGATAGATTTATAGCCTTTAACTTTGCAACCAAGTTCAACTGTACAGGTCAGACAATGACAGCCACACAACCAGCTTATATACAAGTCAATCCTTCTTTAAGTATAGGACATTATATTGGGTGCAGATTTAGAAGGATGATAAATAAAATGTCCTGACTTCACAATCTATTGACAGACATTCACTATATCCTATCTTTTATAAGGGCAAAAAATGTCAAGGCTAAAGAAAACATTTAACGGGTTTAAATTAAATCTTCAGCCATAACAATAACGATAACCATTTACAAGACGTGTTAAAAGGAAAAGGGATCATCATTATTATATAATAGTGATAAAATGGAGAAGTGTTATCTAAGTTTATTTTTGATATCCTCACTGACACCAAAGCAATTTTTAAACTTTCTCGGCTTATTTTATGAGGAAAAGTATCATAAAAAAGGTTTAGCAAGAAAAAAGGTAGCAGTCAAAAGAAATTAATCAATTTCTACGACTGAAGGGCAATTTTTTAAAAATCATACGTACATTCAGAGTCTCCGATGCGCGGTGCCTTTTTCCTTTCAATATAATATCTGCAAAAATGTGTCATTCACTTACTTATTCACTCACTTTCAGAAGAGAAATTTCTTATTATAATACAAAAACGAGTGCATTTCCTGTAGAGAGCTTATAGCTCTCACGGAATACACAATGGACTCTATGGAGACACATCGAATGGCTGTAACTCCATTTGTATCAATTCGAGAGCTTTTTCACACAAGTCCTTGCAGCACCAATTTGAGTTTCCACGTAAAGCCCGCTAAAAATATTACGATTACTTTTCGAAGACGGAAAAGCGGAGAAGGCGAAACCGAGATGGATTTTAAGTTCATAATGCTATTAGTGGCAAACGAAGACTGTATTTATAAAGCATCGATGGAGTTTTAATGGAAAATACCCATTAAATTGAGTTTTTTCTTTTCTCTGATATTATAAACGCAAATATTAAAAACAACTTCTTCATTTAATTAAACAAATAATTTAAAAAGTGCAATGAAATATATTCTGAAAAATAAAAAGTAGGTCGCAGAAAGTTCATGAAAGCAAAACCGTGAAAATGTGCTAACACGTATGCGACTTCTATAGAGACAAGTGCAAGAGCAGCATAACGTAATAGTGAAAAATAGCGGAATAAATGGACTTGAAATATCAAACTTTGACATTAAGGAAAAAGCAGGTACAAATCACACTAAAGAAAGGCAGAAATATAACAGATTGCACTTTCCAAAAGTTGAAATGTAAAGTATGCAATTTTGGTTGGATTTGAAATAACTTCTATAGAGAACTTAGAGGGTATTTTGATAAATTGATAACTCGAAGTGCAATTGCATTCTGTGTTTACGTGTCATCCGTTTATGTAGTAAACTTATTGGTTATCTTTAAAATATTTGAATTGGAAATTTTCATTATTTGTACATGAATGGCTATGATTTCTTTCACGCCTTCCAAACACGGCATGAAGTTCATTTTGACCCGTTTGTGAAAAGAAGTATTAGTAAAGGTTACAATTATTTTGTTAAAAGGATGTTACTGATACTCTAATTCTATTACTGCAATTTATCTTCATTCACCTCTAACACTGTACAATTTACAATTTCAGAGCTTAATGCGCCCTGACTTAAACTAGATTTCTGGGTCCTTCCATTCCATACAAAATAACATAGCCAAATTTTTTTATCTTTGGACTGATTTTTGCGTCCCGGTGACGGTGCACTTTGGGGTAATCGCTTAATTAGCTTAACGTCTGAAACTGGACCTGAAGCAGATAAATTTTTCGTTTTACAGAATGCATATTAGTTGTAACGGGAAAAAGTCGAAAAAGAGGCCTAATTCCCGAATAAGCGAGAAATCGGAAGATGTTCAATCCCGTAGCCCGAAGCCGAAAACGTGGGGGAGGTTCAAAGATAGCAAATGACCCAAAAAATTAGGTTCTTACCTAAACCTAAAACTTAAATTTTGACTAAAAATCCAAAAAGATACCTAGAGGGCGCCAGAAGCTGAACTAGAAGAACGAAACCATCGGCCAACCCACGCAGTTTCTCGTAGGCTTACACCCTGTATATAGAGTCTTTCCCAAACAACACCCTATATATAAAAACTTAAAAAATCGTGTCTTGAGATTAAATTGTATTCTCTTTACTTACCAAGTCACCTACATTGGTTCTGCAACGTAAAATAAAATAAACTTTATAAATCTCCAGCCTCTCTTTCGTTTTTCAGGACTATAAACAAAACTTTAACCACAAAATCAAATATTCTGTTACGATACCTAAATAAGCTAATAAAACAAAACAAACTTCTAAAAATAAGAACACAAAAGTTAAACTACATGAGTTTATTTAGTTATGCTTTGAAATCAAATAAAATTCGTACAAAAGAAGGTACTGAACGGTGTAGTTGACTGGAGAAATTAATGTCTTACAAACAGTAAATAAAAGAAAAGCAAATATTACATAAAAAAGTGCCGAAACCAAACAAAAGACAATCGCAAATTGGGCTCATTAACGATTTTTTTTCTGCTAGAGGAGCTGTTATTCCACGTTAAATTTGACAAGTTTAAACGTCAGTTTATAAGTTTGAGGTTATCAAAGTTTAAATTTTAGAAGAAAGCAGTTTTTAATGCCTTGTGTAATAACAGCGCTCTAGCGGAGAGAAAATCGTTTCTGAGCTCAATTTGCAATCGTTTTGTGTTTGGTGTCGGTACTTCGTCTCACAATCAACTACCTTTGCCAATGATCGCATAACAACGCCATCTATCGGAATTAAAATGCGAAACGTCTATAGGTTCGAACCACCTTAACAAAAGTAGGTACAATCACAAAGAACCCACATTTGGTACACAGTAAATGAGTGAGAGCCGGACGTTTGACATTGACATTGATTTTTGAAAATTCTACGTCATAAACATGTAATGATAATAAATTGTTTGAGTTTGTAAAGCATTTCTTTACTTTTTTACACACTCATATGTAAAAAAACTAAAAGTCCTTTGTACAATGTGCAAGCCAAGTTAGGGACAGAAGATAGGGGCGGCATTGTCGGTTTTGCACATGGGCGTTGAGGTGTCTAGGAGCGAACCTGATAGTCGTAGTTGTTCTCATTTAAATAATTGCAAACTTCTGCAAAGCAGCTTATGATATGCTGTTCTTCTAGTTGACCCCTATAACCAGACAGATTCTCAGCAGGTTTTGGAATAAGTAAGTTGAGGATACCGGGACATAAAGAAGAACAATTTTGTTCCAGGTTTTTAATTAGCAGAAAGCGCTTCTCTTCCTACCTCATTCATTAACTTTTGAACTGTTTCTAGTAGACGTCTCTTCGGTACTGGAAATCCTGTTCGAGCGATATCCATCAGTCATGTAACAATTTTCTGCTTTTTTCTGCAGATAATACTATACGTGGTCTCTTTTCCATTTTTACAGTTTCTCATTAAATCCAATTTTGGATGTCATTATGCATCAATAATGGACACCGCTGTCCATTACTGGATTTACTCAATTCTAGACAGTCTCATGAATGTGAACCAAAGCGACGCTACGTCTTACATAAAATCTATTTTCGTTTCTATTATGGTATACCTACATGATATTTCCTATTGTGGACAATAGTGTCCATCACTGGAGTTCTGTAGAAAAGTTGGCATCA
>VTPC01007492.1:28014-43889 GCA_011009095.1 Ignelater luminosus
CACTTGTAGTAGACAGAAATAAAGTAAGACGGGAAAGAAATAAGGCCTGAAAAACGTTGCAATTCCATTGCGGGACTTGTTTTTCAATGGAAGTCAAGGCAACACCATAGTCCTAAAACAAAATAAAGCTAAGTTTTATCGACGTGAGACGGTTGAGGAGCATATTAGTTTAATTCAAGAGCTAGGTCAGTTTCTTGGAGATGTCATACCAGCTTTATTATGACCTAAATACACTTGCTGCTATTGGGTGTGATGGAACAGCTACAAATACTGGATAGATAAATAGAGTTATTCGTCATATTGAGCTTAAACTGAAGAGACCATTGCATTGGTTTATTTGCATGTTGCACTTTAATGAGCTGCCTTTCAGACATTTATTTGCTTGGTTGGATGGAACCACATCAGGCCCAAAGTCTTTTAATGAGACAATAGAAAAACAGTTAACTGGATGCGAGAAACTAGTTGTAGTAAAATTTGAACCCATTCCATCTGAAGAAATTCTTGTGAGTGAAACTGATCTCAGCAAAGGCCAGTTATACCTCTTAAAAATTGTTCAAGCAGTGCAAACAGGAAAATACTCTGGCGATCTTGCGGCAAAAGATCCAGGCCCTCTTTGTCACTCCCGTTGGTTAACCTGCGCAAATCGTATTTTGAGATTATACGTGTCCCAAACTGGACTGAGTGAAAACCTAAAAGTGCTTGCTACATACATTTTGAAATTCTATGCACCTGTCTGGTTTGATATAAAAATGTTTTCGTTTGTGAGGGATGACCCAAAACATATATTAAAAACTATTCAAACTTCACGATATTATTATCAAAAGGTTTATTGAAAATTATAGAGCCTGTTATCCAAAGAAATGCTGTTTTTGCGCACCCTTAGAATTTATTAATAACTATGGCAATGGATGAAAAACAGAACATTCGGAAGCTAGCACTTAGAAGGTTGAAGAAAGCCAGAAGCCAACCTCTTCAAGAAAATTTAATAAAAACTTTCCTGGTGCTTACACTAAGTTTTAATGCAACGGACGATACTAGTGGATTGGACTTTTTGCATCCTCTCCATACAACCTATGATGGCGAAGGTGACAAACGAAACTATTGACTCTCCTATACTGCGTAAAAGTATGTTTGAATTTGACTTACCCTGTCATACTCAGAGAGTAGAAAAGTGTGTCAAACATGTGACAGAATCTTCGATGAAAGTATGCGGCCCTGAAAAACGCGATGGGTATATCAGGACTACTTTATTTTCCAGATCTGTGATGCCACAATCTGAACGCAATGCTGACTATAAAACAATGCCTGTGGCACAAATAAATAAGAAATAAAAACATGCCTGAAAGGTTGGGTAGATGGGAAGGCATGGGTGGAACCCGAGATGCAGCCAGCTCCCTGTGGTGTGTTCTGGGTCGTCCCTTTACACCGAAATGGACAAAGAGCTGCACAACTAATAGGTTAGGTACATATTATTAGTTACACCATAGGCTGTAAGGCCTAGTAATCTTATTTCGAAACTTTTTTTGTCATTATAGGAATTAATGACAAATGTCAGAATATCACATTTTTTGGATATTTTATGCTATTTTGAGCCCAAGTTGCAGACTTTATTTTAATAGGTGAATTTTCTTTTCTTTTATATAGGACATTTTTAGGTATCTTTTCCACGCTGTTAGAATTTTACGGCACTATATTTAGTATGTCTGATCATAAGTAAAACAAATCATTATTTTAGCAATTTTTTCAACTTTAGGCCTCTTGCGCAAACGGAAGATTAAAGTTGGGAATTTTTTTGTTATTCGTCCCGTTATCAGCATGACAAAACACAAGTTTTCCGCACTATTAGAACTCGTAATTAGAAAATTTTCATTTTTCGACCCACCCTATTGTACAGGCTTCTTTAAGTTCTTGTAATTTAAATATGTTTACGTTTTTCTTTCTCGGTGTTTAAAATTAAATACAAATATATCAAGAAGATTATTTTATAGTAGAATAATAATTGTAAAATTAACTTTGATGGCACATATCCGAAAATTGCAACAAGTAGATGGTGACGCAATTTACGTCCATGTTTCCGCTTGGAAGAGTTGATGGTATGAAAATAGATAAAACTATGCTTTAGTCTAGCTTGTTAAGAATAATAAGAAATCAATGATAATATTGCCTTTGGCGCATATTAGCGGGTAGTATCTGATGGTAGAACTGAGACGGTGTGGGTACTACCTCTTGCAAGACATTCTAAATGAAGTTTCATTCTTTATTTAATTTTGCCTAATTACTTTGTCATACTGAAACAGATTAAATGCAAATTGATGCTTTCAGCTAAAATTTGAAAACGGTTGCCAAGAACTATTATTAGAAATTAAATATGACAAATAAAGCTTGCAGTCTATGTAAGTTTATTAAAGAATTAAGCTGTTTATACAATAAGAGAAAAAAGCAGTTTTAACAATGAAAGTGTCTATTTCAAAATGTTAGTATATTTCATGTCATAAATTACATGATCTATTTAAAATACCCACTGCAAATTTCATTCATTAAAATGCAATAATATAGGAAATTATGTTGCAGCAGTATCATCAATTAATTTGGAGAAGAGATTATTCGTTCCTGACTCCACTCAAAAATATCTACAAATGCCAAAAAAAGAATCGAAACCAAAAAACGAAAACTAAGAGAGAAGCTCATAAATCTAATAAAAAATTGCATCATAAAACATAAATAACGTTTAATTCAACACATAAACGTCAAAGAACAGAAAGTCAATAACAAAAAGGAAGAATAACGGCAATAATACATTGTGTTCCGATCATCAATAAGTGATTTATAAAGGAGACTAAGCGTATTTTAAATAAAGAATCGCAGTTTAATAATAGCGGTATCGGATGGCACAAACTTTTAATAATTAGCTCCTCTACTTGATGCATAGCCTGTCTAAGTACCCGAATCTGCTCCTCTGGCACTCACTTATAGCACAAAACCCAGTGATTTATGGTTATTTTAATTTGTTCCAGATCAATGAGATAATTTATACTTAACTACTAACGTTCATATTATTATGCTGCTACATTGTTCGCAGTCGTGAAATTTTACTACGAAAATGGTACGAGTATAAAACGCGAAATGGATCTCATCGTAAAGCAAACTCGCCCGGTTCAGAAAATCCATTTTCAATGACTGTACGTGTATTCTGGTGTATTCAAGGAAATGCATACTGTTGCATTTCGATGCGGAGAATAAATAAGATCTATCGAGTTTTTGATTCTGCACGACTCACTTCCCACATAGCACGAAAAAGATTACTAGAGGAGAGATTCCACAGACTTAAAATTCGAAATCAATGCAAATTTCTCTTAGTTTAACTTTAGAAAAGTAAAGTGCTAACCTACTCACGGCACTTGTCCATTTTAATAATCCAGTAAGATAATACAAAGTTAATTCCTGAAAAAAAGAACAATCCTAGATTGTTTGATATTTAAATATTTTAAAAGTCTGTGGGATTTACTTAACATAAAATCATTTCATGCAGAATTGCAAAGTAATTCCAGAACGATTTCTTCCTGGACCTTAAACAAACTATTGATATGAAAGTATTGAGTGTATACAGAACATTTAACACATTACACCCAATTGTTAGGTTATATGTTACAAAGCAATCATCCGAGATCGTTCAGTTTCTACTGTAATGGTACGAAACTAGCGGAAAAAGTTTCACCCTCTGCAGCTACGCGAATGCAACGTTCGACAAATGGATGGTCATTTTTCACCCACTTAATTACCTTCTTCCACCCGCAGCATGCACGTTTGTAATCTTTTATACATGTCAGAATCATTATTCCGACAAGTGCATTGGGGAAAAAAATTCCCCACAAAAGAATTTACTTGGAGCTAATTTCAATTCTGATTTTTCTAAACTAATAATTTATACAGAGCCTTAATTCTTGTAGTAATAACTTGAAATGTTGCAAGTTTAATTAATTTTGTTGTTTGAAAGCAAATGTGACCAATGAAAGCTTTACAATAATGCAGCATTGCAGGTGCAATTGATGTGATGAGGATCAATTTAAATTATTATATTGGATTAAATGATGGTTATTTTCCTAATGATAGTTTAATTGCCGAACAGACAATAATTACAATGAGAGTGTTATGACATGTAACTGATATTAATTTACACATAACTTGAGGAAGTTTTTTTTAAAAATAAATACACTGATTAACAAATTGAAACTTTGTTTCTAGTTCTTAGTTATAAATAGGTGATGTTAAATCTTTTTGTCATGCTCAGTTCAAATCTGCTTTTGGTTTATCCCTAGCACGTATAGTTTTCCAGAAAATCATGTTTTTGTTTCAAAATAAAACGCTAAAGTAATTATTGCATTTTATATTACAAAATGTAGATAAAACCCATTAAAATATTCTATTTGACAGTTTTCTTTTGTGTAATGATGTATTAGGGTCTTCTCTAATTATTAACCAACATGTTCGAATTCCATCTTCCCTGGTACCGGTTTTCCAACGTTGGAAGGTCTTGATGGAAACTCTCCCAAGCTCATCACTTGCAGCTTCAAAATTGTCCGAGAAAAAATCCAACTGGGAATGTAAATAATGCATCTATAGCGACATATTACATCTCATTTTACGATAAGCTGTCAACATTTCGTCAACGAGGTTTTTGAAATTTTCCGCTTTGTTGTTGCCCAGAAAGCCTTTTACGACAGATTTGAAACAATTCTACGCCACCTTTTCTTTTCCTTGTAAAACCGCATCGAAACCGCTGTCATTAAGTAATTGCCGAATTTGGGGACCCACAAATATGCCCTCCTTTATCTTAACTTCGCTGATTTTTGGAAATTTTTATTTTATGTACTGAAAACCTCTTTCGTCACGGTCCATAAGTTTTACAAAAGTCTTTATTAGCCCTAACTTTATATGCAAAGGGGGCAAATAGATATTGTTTCTATCCACAAGGATTTTATGTAAAATATTTTTTTCTCCCACAACTATCTGCCTACTTGGCCAACTTTTCAAAATATAGTACTGCGATTTAGCACGACTGTCCCCCTCGCACAAAAAGCAACTGTATTTTGTAAATCTCAGTTGAATTCCTAATAACAAAGCTATAACTTTCAAATCTCCACAGATTTTCCACTCGTACCGTTTATAGTCTAGCTCGTTAAAAGGCATTTCATAGTTTCATAAGATTCCTTTAGATGAACTAAATATGCAATGGGAACTAAAGGCAATGTATTGCCTTTGTGCAGTGGAACTGCTTTCAAACTAAATGTAGATACATCAATGAACAGTCGCCATTCTTCTGGTTTGTGTTTACGTCCAATGGTTTCCATCAAACCGTCAACATCACTGCAGTAGGTAAAATTGTCGTCAATAGAATAAAACTCAGAAAACTTCTTTTCGCGGTTACGGAAATGACTAATTTTGGTACTGTGTTCCAATAAATTTCAACTTTTCAATCGGGAGCCAAGCAACTCGGTTTTGCGTTTGCTTAAGTTCAAATCACGAACTAAATCGCTCAGTTGTGTCTGTGTGATCAAATGTGGCTTAGCAGGATCTGGAGGAATAAACTCTAAATCATTGTTAAAAACAATGTCGACATTTTGCCTGCATTTGATCCTTCAATGTTCCTGGTGGCACAGGAACTGGAAAATCAGTACAATGGCCAACGGGTCTTATCGCCGATGTTAAATTAGGATACACAACAGATTTTTCATTTTTTGCAGAGAAGCCTGGTATCTTTGTTATACAAAAGTAACAATCGGTTAGACGATCCTATTGTTCCCTCCATATCATAGGTACTGCGAAAGGCATACATGCACGGGAACGTTTTATCCATTGTCGAAACACAACAAATATGTGGTACCCATTGCTTATTTTGATGTCCAACTTGACATCCAAAGTACAGACAATAAATCGTTTTAGGGTGTTTAGCAGTAAACTTTCCATAAACGTAACAAAAACTGTCCGGATCGTTCGCACATTTACGGGACATGAGTAATGTTTCTAGAGATATCACTCAAAACACAAGAAATTTTCTTTGTTAAGCAGTGCTAATGCAACTTTATAAAACTTCACTCGCTCCACAAAGCAGTACTAACACTGAACAGGTTCATACATAAGTGATCTCACTTATGGAAAGTTGAAATAATATTTACAAATATTTGTCAGAGAAACATACCTGTTGATGACATGTTAATGGCTTTCTAATATATGCGGAATGCAATTACCTCATTTACAAAACTTCTTATCGCTAATACGTAATTACCTAATGTAATTATAGTTTCATTGTCCACTGGAACTTCAAATGCATATATTTCAAAAATAACACGTGATAAAAAAATCGGAAAGCAGATTTGAATTCAGAATGAAAAGTTACATAAGGATTACCTAGTTTTGTTTAAGAACCAAAAACTCTGTTAATCAGTGTTACACTAAATAATTTTCACTTCTCAGTACTTTCTAAAAGTGCCGTTGCGAATTCTCAGTCACAACTGAGTAATACAATAATTTGAACTCTTTTAGTTTTTTGAGTTATTAATTAATTTATTAACAACTTGCTTTACTGTAGTGGATTGAGTAGTTCCTTTCCCTGTGCTCGCTTTCTTTTTCACTGTATAACTGGGACTGTGTCGGTTTATATCCGCTAAATTGGCGCAACTGACGGGAAAAAATTCAGTAAGTCAAATAATTTTTTTTAGTGTTGTGGGCTTTTCGAGGTTTTCCCTTGTACTCTTCGTTTGTTACCATGAAGATGATCATCAAATATTTGCTGCATATGTGTTAGAGATCCTCGCTGTAGCAAGTTGCAATTTTCGTGCTAGATACTAGTTTTGGTTGAGACCCTATCTTTTACCATTTTCTAGAATTATATTCCAACTTGTTTTTGTGATTTTAGGTATGATAAAGTCTTTTCTCAATTTTAAAAGACATGTAATAACGATATTTTTATAATATCTAAAGCATACTCCATCTGCTGCACTGCGTGCGATGCCAAAACCCCATCTTTAACAACACCTTGATCAGCCTCAAATACCCTTAGCATGAAAATGACAGGTGTATTAGTTTACAGTTTGTATTTATAGTATTTCGTACACTTAAGGCTCTCCCTCAGTAACTTTAAAATTCGTTTTTGAACAAAATGCGAAATTTTAAGAAACGCCTATGTATAGACCACTCAATACACATCATACCCTTTAGGCAATATTTAAGCTTGTTTACTAGGAAAAGCAATTGAGCGTATAAGAGGATTATGTTAAAGTTTTCAACGCAATAAAAACGAGCTGGTCTCTAAAAAATGTAAAAATAACACCATTTCAAATTTCTAGAAAGGTATTGTTTTCAATAGTCTTTTTAAATATAATAAATAAATATTTAATATTTCTTATCTCATTGTAACAAAAGTAATGGTTGAGAAAAATCAATAACTAAAATTGTCTTTTTTTCTTCCTAGCAGTACTTTAAATCCTTTCTTTTGTTATTTGAATAACAAATAGCACATGGGTTTAACAAATTATTAGTATTCTTGCTTTTCACAGAAACTCAATCTACATCAGTACCTTATATAAAGTAAACACAACTTACCAGATTACCTCACTTACTCGAAAAATGTAGATTGCATTGTTTAAGAAATCAGTTTACTTATAAGTAAAGTGTATACGTGTGTAAATATAGTATAAAGTTAGAAGAAAATGGGAGTTCACTCTAAAAGGAAATTATCGTGTAGTGTGCCTAGAAAAAGTCGAAAAAAGATTATGAAAAGTGTTGCGAATAACAGAAAAATGAAGTAAGTACAGAATTATTTTACGTGCATCTATATTTAGTAATAGTTGTTGCTCAATTTGTGAATAGTCTTTTATTTATCATAAGAGTTTTTTCATTTCCCTATAATGTTTCAATTTCCAAAGCTGCTGTTCCTCGTGCGGAACCTGTTGCAGGAAGTTCCTTTTCCAATTCTACTCCAGAACCAGAAGCGACAGATAACGGGGAATATCCTGAACTGGATGTAGAACAGGAAAACATTTTGGAAACTCAGTGTACTCCGGAAATCAGTGGTCGAAGGCTAGTAGATATACAGCACTTTTTGTCCACCTTAAAATCTCTGAGACACCCCCGATTTGGTTGCAGCTTCTTCGATGTAGAAATTATTTCTGAAAGAAGGTTAGGCTTCAGTAGTATCTTTACTGCTAGGTGTAAAGTTTGCAACGTTGAAGACACCATTGATACAACAAAAAAAAAGTAATGTTGACGTTAACGAGGCAGCGGTGTGCGGCATAATTGCGGCTGAAGGAGGATACAACCAATTAAAAGAAGTCTGTTCTTCATTAGATCTTCCCTGTATCTCGGTTAATATCTATACTGCAAAAGAAAGGATAGTTCAAAGAACAATAGAGGATGTTGCGTGGAACGAAATAAAAGCTGCAGGTGAAGAAGAATCGCGCTTAGCAAAAAAAGCAGGAGATATCGATGAGGACGGACTCCCAATGATTAGCGTTATTGTCGATGGGGCGTGGAGTAGGCGATCGTATAAAAGCAACTACAATGCCCTATCTGGTGTTGTGTGTATTATAGGCGCTCGAACGAAGAAACTTTTATTTTTAGGTGTTGAGAATAAATATTGTTCTTTATGCCAAACATATAAGTCATTACAAAAAGATGCACTCGAACATAAATGCTTCAAAAACTGGAATAACACATCTACTTCGATCGAAACAGCAAGTATTGTAGAGGGATTTAAAACCTCTATTGCAATGCATGGATTGAAATACTCGAAAATAATAGGAGACGGAGACAGTAGTGTTTATCGCAAGATATGTGACATAAAACCATATGGTGTAGACTTTTTTATTGAAAAGATCGAGTGCAGAAATCACGTTTTGAGAAATTACTGTTCCAAAATAATGGAATTTGCACGAACTCCTAAGGGAATATGGAATTAGGACTTTTCTTGAAAAATAATATACTGAGATTTCGAACGGCAGTCATACGATCTATAAAATATCGCATAGAAGAAACGTCTACACTAGAAACCAAAATAAAACATTTAAAAGGAGATATTCTGAATGGACCAAAGCACATTTTGGGTGTTCATAAAGAGTGCAAGCAGTATTTCTGTAATGGGCCAAAACCCAATGAAAAGAATTTGTTTGAAATTTTAAGGAATAACAACTTTTATGACGAGTTTTATAGACACGTCAATCGTGTTGCTTACCATGCTTCTAGTTTAGTATGTGATACAGACACTAATTATGCGGAAAATTTAAATTCTATTGTGAATAAGTTAGTTGGGGGTAAGCGTATAAATTTTTCGTTACGAGGTTCGTACGAAAACAGATGCAAAGCAGCTGTTATTAGTTATAACAGAAAGAGATCATTTCTAGAAGCGACGCATTTAAAACTAGGACAAGGAAACATAGGAAAATATACGCTAAATTACTGTTTATCAAGAAAAGGGGTGTACAAAAAAAAGGCTATCCAGAAAGAAGTTTAACACAGTTTATAATGCCGACACCGATTATGGCAACAGTATTGAGGTATATGACGTGAACGATAAAGATGAGGAAGAACTTATGAAATTAAGAAAAGATTATATGGATAAGCTTTCTGATGTAGACATTATAAATGTCGAGATTTCAACCAGAGGGCAAAATAGTAACTCGATGTGGTTTAAAGCAAGATGTGGCAGACTTACTGCAAGCAGTTTCGGCCAAGTGTGCAAAATACGGGCTACAACTTCAACGGCAAACCTGGTGAAGAATATATTATATTTCACAGGAAATATAAAATCTAAAGCTATGAAATATGGAATTCTGCATGAGAATAATGCAATTGTCAAATTTTAGACCCAAACTAATTTAACAGTCCAAAAGTGCGGCTTATTCATACACCCTACAAAGAAATATTTAGCTGCTTCACCCGACGGATTAATATCAGATGATATTATAGTGGAAGTCAAATGTCCATATGCTGCACGCGAAATGACAATAGAAGAAGCTGTTAAAGCAAAAGCGATATCCTACTGCACAACGTCCGTAAATAACAACGGCGAAGTAGAAATTAATCTCAAACGTATCCATAGTTACATGTTTCAAATACAGGGCCAATTACATATTGCTCAAAAAAAGGTGTGTTACTTTATTCTATACACAAGAAAGGAGATAGAGCGAGATGACAGTTTCTGGTAAAATAAAATGTCTAAACAATTAGATAAATTTTATTTTTCTGCTCTACTTCCAGACCTGTTAGATTCCAGAATTAAACGAAATTTGCCGATACGCGAAATAAAATGTGGAGATTTGTGATTAAACAATCAAATAATTGCTTGTAAATAGTTACTTCTGTATATATTATGCCGAACTGTACTTTGTAAGAGATACACATTGGTAAAATTAAAATTAGACAAAAGATATGGCGTTTACCGGCCCCAAAATTTCGAGGTCTGGTTATTATAAAAAATATCAAGGTGGCATAGGTTTTTTCATCAGCATTTGTTCTTTGTTTCTGATGTAATAATTATTAGTAGTAGCCGGTAATTAAATAAAATGTTATCACAAACTATGTATAACCGAGTTTCATTTATGTGTTACCTTTGAAAATCTACTGTTACTATTTAGAAAACTTGTAAAGGAACGCTAAAAATTATTTTTTTTACAATTTTCTGTAACATTTTACATCATCTGTCAAGTTCTGCATGGGTATAAATGGTTAATAATAGACGTTTCAAGAATTATACCCTGCACTAATTTGATTTCACAGTGGGTGGTTTGGGGTGTAATCTCAACAAAAATTTATTTTAAAGTTGTAATTTGTAATGTTGGTTGCATAAAATAAAATTTTATTAATTATGTTTTCATTGAGATTCTTGTCTTTGAAGAAGAACTAATAAAACAACCCCCTCGAGAATGAATATATCTAATACTTGGTAAAGAAGCACCTTATTATGCCTGCATTTTGTCTCGCAATTTTTATAAAATTAATATTGGCATCTTATTAAGTTTAAATTGGTTTAAAGCTATTTAGATGAAAACCTCTAAATCAACCCTCTTTGTATTTTAATTTAGTACAAAATAGGACAACGAGCATCCTTTTAGCACTAACGGTTTTCTTGTTATTTTATAACAAAATATTGAAATATTTAATGAATTTTGAGGGTACTGAGGGGGAGCCTTAAGTTGTAAGTAGAAATATAAATTACCTTGCCCAAATTTAAAAAAGAGAAACTATGAATTTTTTTCATAAAGTTGATTCTTTTTTGCTTAAGAAAAACTAATTAAGAATTATAGGATAAAAGTAGGCTGCGTTTTGTATATTGCTTTTTTAGAAATACGAGCAACATAAGAAAACCCTTGAAACTATGCAATAAAAACTACTTTAATTTGTTAAATTAATTATAAGGGTAAAAGTTTCGTACAGTTAAATAAAGAGCTTGAATTAAATGCGAATATATTAAAATATTAGAACTAAGCGTAGTTCATAAAAGGGTACTTTACATCATATTAAAAGTTAATTGAAATGTGGAAGATAAATATTTAAATTATAAAATTTAATGTTTTTATAACATTAATTACTAAATTTTTATGATCGTTAATAAAACCCCAATTTCAGTTTTATTTTCTCTTTCATTTTACATAAACCAAATAATTTTTTTTATAATTTTTTATCTACCCTCTTTTCCCCATTTTATCAATTTTTTTTGCGAAAAATTAGGTTTCTCCATTTCCTTTCAGTGCGCAAGAAAATAATTTTGAGTATTCTCGAATTTAAAGCGGAACACCAGATTTATTAAACAGACTATATAAAAGCGTAAAACAAAAAACGTGCTAACATCATATCACCAAGGATCATAATTAAGTGTATCTATCATTTTACTGGTTTATCAGATACACAACATTAACTTAACCAAAATGCAAATTCAAGTATTGACCATGGAAATCCAGGAACAGATAACCCGAAAGCGTGCGAGCTACAGCGACTGCTTTCGTAACAATGCGAGAAATGTGACGCGTAATCGTGGCATATCCGGAAATCCTACACATAACACATGTAAGCCAAACAAGGCATATAATATCCTTACAAAGAAGGGCGAGCGACCAGGTGTAGCAGGTGTTTGCGAATGAGGACCCCCTAAAGCTCCGGAACTTCAGATATGTCGGTCCTCGAATAAGGTCCCTCGCGTATTCAAAAACTCTGAAACTGCGGCTATATGAAAACCAACAAGGAGACCTCACTTAAAATTGGATTTCTAGGATTCTCTAGATCCCGACGCTTTCGTCTTTCTTTAAATTTATTTATTTTATTTCTTTTTTTCTAGGTACAATCGACGTTGCCGGGATGCAAACTAAGTGGTCAATAGAACCCTGAGCCAAATAACACTATTTAGGTAAATTAAATTCAAACAGGAAAGAAAGAGGAAACCTACAAGGTAAATTTAATGTAAACACTGCTTTAATTTTTACGTAGCCATGATACGTATCAGAATAATAAAAAATAAGTTTTAGGTCTTAAAATATTTTTGAATATAAAATAACAGGGTATGAATACATGTTTTTTTTTGTTTTTATAATATGACCTTTGAAGAAAACTTTATGTATATAAACGTTGACCAGAATTATGTCTTTGTGAAACAAACATAAAAATACCTGAACAAAAAAATCTGGAAATGCGTAGAAGCAGAAAACGTAGATACACGATCGGATTAAAAAAAGTGAAACACAAGTATAATGCAATACCACCAACACAAGCAGAAATGAGTTTAGAAAAAACAATCAAATAAGAATATTACTTACAGTGATTTAGAGAAAAGGCAAAATAAATCTAAAAGACGGGGGCAAAACAGAAGTAAATTAATTAGGAAATGCGATATTATAAAATAATATTGTATTATTTTACAAATTAATTGAAATATGCACGGAATTCAATTTAACTATGACCAATCTAAAGAGTTTTTTCCTTAAATTATTTTGTTTCGCTAGAAAAAGTTTTGCCGAAGAAACTGTTTCCTTTATTTTAGTAAACACTAGGCGCTTTCTATATGGTAATATAGTACAGGTCTTGCTACTTGTGCATATCAACTTCACGAATTGCAATGTTTTGAGACTACTAAAATTTCTATACTCGCAAAAATCAAAACGTAGATTAGAATCTTAGTCTGATCTTTGAGTTACGTGGGTTACACTTTCTTTCATAGTAACACCTCTGAGTTTTTTGATCGCTTCGATTCTTTGGAGCGGTTAGACGTTTTAGGGCAGCTAATTATTATTTTTCCTTTAAACGGACTTAAAATATTTTCTTTTGGAATATTGGAAGAAAAACAAAACAGCTTCTGCTAGAAAACAGCTAAAATCAGAGTAACGTTTCCTAATAGACAAAATGAAATCTTGATGTAATTTTCTACTAAATCTCAAGTTTGAAAAAGTAGATTAATGTTACCAAAAAATACCTATAGAAGATAATACACTGAAGTTGCAACTTGACGCAGCAACATGGGAATTTAAATCTTTCGCAGTTCCAGATAACAATTGCTGGTTTGTAAATTAACTCGACGAGCAATATCTGCAAGTTTTCTACAGTGCTCTCAAAAGCTGCTACCTTCATAAAAACTGAGCTTTTTATTTAGAGTCAATCGCAGGTGTATTGTAGTGTATACAACCACTTTCTTAAGATAATGGAACTATTATAAATAAACAAAAAGGTGACAGCAGGCCCTATTTTCTAAACAAAGACAAATTAAGCACTATCTTCACTGTCCATACCATACGAGAAAATTTAGTTCTCCGCAGTGGATAAATTCGTGCAGTTCATTAGAACACTAGAATTTTGGTTCGAAAATAGTGGAACGGTAACGTTAGTTGGGTCCAGAGATGACCGTAATGATATAAGAAGCTGATTGAGTCAAAATTTACAGGCACCAATTACGAAAATCTGATCCAGCAATGTAGGCCCTGTAATAAAACTAAAGCTAGAAATATTTAATTAGAAAAGTTGTTCGACCCTCCATAAACGACGACTTTCACACACTGTGCTCACCTTACAAACGTTGGTGCCCATTTTGAAGCACCACATAAACTAGATACATTTCTAAAACGGAAGCCAAATCGCATTCAATAGGATATTTTTAACAGGATAAAATGTTTATTGTATACAAGAATTATATCTTGTAGACACACCCATTATTCAGGAAAATGTCCTGTTCCAAACTTTTGTAACACACTAACAGAATATCGGATAGAAAAGGGAGCAAACTATTAGAGGTTTTCCGTATGAGATAAATCCGTTGAAAACGATCGATAGCGCTACAAACACGCACAAAGCCATCGAAGTAAGTATATGATAACCTGTTTATAACAAAAAATAATCTTTTTGAAAAAGGTGTCAAAGAACAATAATTGAGTTCAAAACTATGACGATAATTGGTTAAGAAGTGGATTCCGCGCCAAGTGCTTACGAAGCTCAGTTTATGATAGCAGAACTCCGTAAATTCTTCTGCTTTTTTTCTCTTTCATTACTGCTTAATGCCTCTCTTTAGTCAAGACCGTACACACGTAGTAGAGTACAGTGAATCTAGAGACACAAACCTGAGCCCAAATCCCCAAATTTAAAGTGTCATTATACCGTGCCTAAGAGTTGAATTGCTGTGCACTGCTTAACTTTAAACTGTAATGGTTTTTAGATGCCTCGTGAATTCTGGCTAAATTTAGCTTTTTGACAGTATTGGACTACTGCTGTAGCACACTACTAATCATTGTTATATCGTTGGACGAAGATAAGTCATTCTACTTTTCGTTCCCATCAATAGATGATGATTATGTGGCACATCATTTGTTAGGAATGTCTCTGAGTTCCTTTGCTTAGTCTGAAGAAAGACAAAAAATAGGAAGCTATCCTTCGGAAGTTTGTGATGACTGTGAGATATCCAATCAGCGTATCAAAACTAATTATTTAGTTGTTTTAAGGGAAAACAAAAGTCTCACGAGAATTTTTTGTGTCGTTGAAGCCATAACTAGAAATGGAAAAGCCAAAGGTAAAAAGCAACCATAAAAACTGCTAGCAATGACTGCATTTGATACTTTTAACGTCAAAGTATACCCCACAGATCACTTTTCTAAATGTGTTTTCACATGCGGTGATCTAAATGATAAAGTATGAGTTAAGGATTCAAAAATAGCTGGCACAGAATAGGCCACTGTAAAGAGATAGGAAGAAGTTCACAAAACCTTTTCCTATCTCTACACTTTAATGGATACTGTGCTGCTATAAAGAATTAAGGTAACCTACCAATTAGGCTGTAATATACCCATCCCCCTTAAGAAGTTTCCAACGCCAAAGATTTGGTTCACACTGCTTTTGGAAAAATTTCATCTGTATTTGTGTGGACAACTTATACCCGAAGGAAATAATTGTAAAAGGGCTACGAAATGTGTGAATAGCAATGTTATGCTAATTAAGACTTGAAAAAAGCTTAAGTATGTTAATGCCTAGAAAGAAATCACGTTACAATCTAATTGCAGTACATAATTCTCCTTCTAATCTTAATTACTTATTATCAATCTTATTATGATAAATTTTATATTTTTGTTAGCATACAAGACATTTTATAATATTTTGAATTTTTTGTTAATAAATATTATCATCGATAATAATGTCTGATGACATATTGAAAATTAAATAAATAAAGTAAATGTAACAAATGAACGAATAATAAGTCTATTGGTACATTACTGTATTTTTAAGTTTTAGTTATAGTGATACAACTTAATCGTTCTTGTTGTCAACCATTGACATTCCAATAAAATTTTATTTTCCTACCTGTTTTCTGGACTCCAAAGCGTCTTCTATTTATAGTTTTGGTTGGCATATCGCCT
>VTPC01007493.1:0-11814 GCA_011009095.1 Ignelater luminosus
TCTAGTTTTTAGCTTTTGTACGTTCTAATAAGACACTATCATTTAACTGATTTTACGATTTCTTATGTTGTACAGTCATTGCATTCCTACAACTGTGAGGATTTAATGGAAAAATAAAGATGAAGAAGTATATTTAGAAAATCTGTCTACTTTAGATGACATCGACTTAGAAGCAAAGCAATAAACTTTCTTAGATTACATTTTTGTTACTTGTTCTGTTTTGTTATTATCTATTTAACTGTTCTTATACTTTTGAAGATTTAATATAAATCTTGACTTACTATTTTAATGCAATTTATAGAACTATCTCAAAACGTAGAGAGCCTGTACGTCATCATGCGGAGAAACGAGTTTTATGTTCGGACGAGTCTTTTGTGGTTTACAAGATGAGAGCTTGGATTCCGATTTGCATAGGCGTCGGGTGTTGGAGTTTTTTATTGCTGTTTGCTGTTTTGTTTTTCCAGAGTGTTTTATCTTTTGCTCTTTAATAATTTCTAAAAACAGTTTTTTTCAAAACTATTATAATTATTTTATCAAGATGTATGTTAGCGAAAAATATCGCGAGTTTTATGTAGTTTTTCTTGTTTTGAATTGCCTGTCATTATTATAAATCTTTTGAACTCGATAGCCTCATTCTCTGTAATATTCATTTTTAAATTACCTTAAAATAGTTTTTGTATTAGTATAGTCCTTAGAATACATTTTTTTGCAGTCACTAATAAAATTTTTACGCACATGGTCGCAATGATCTACAGGTTTTTTACGTTTCGAGATCTCTCTAATTTCCCAAATTTTGGCTTCTGATTCGATCTAGTCGTACTATTGTGCAATATCCAATTTCGGCTAGCGTTTCACTTTGATTACCATCCATCATTAGTAGAAGATACAACAGCGATCCAAAGGGACAACGATACTATGGGTATAGACATTGTCTACAACCACCACCGAAGTCAGCTTTCCGGCTGTCTAGGAGGTTCTGCAATGAGACGTCTAAGCCAATGCCACGTTCAGCTGTCCAACACTGCACTGCCTCAGATGCCGCCTAGCTTTTTGGGGTCCAGGAAATATGCAGTAGACCGCGCAACACCTTCAACTGTTTACATCATCCACCAATGACAGTTAGTTGCTTGCGTCCTTCGGCGTATAGTTGTATAATTTTCCACTTCATTATATATAAATTAGACGTTAATTTGACTTGACTTGCCTTCGATGCAGTGTGGTAAGCACTTTCTTAAAAAAAGTCAAAAGTTACAATAGAAGTCAAATCCAAGCCAACTTGAACAGTTTTATAATTACCTATAAATACATTAAGTCACTTGATGTACTTAAACATAACTCTTAATCAAATAATAACAATACGAGTATCAGTAGTAATATTGACACGTACGTACACAAAAATTAAAAACAAAAACGCATAATACCCGAAATACGCCCGTTCGCCTCGTTTATTTTCCTTTTTTACACAAAAAGATTTTAGTAAAACGAATATTAGTATGATTATTATTTCGTTAAATATTAAATATTGTAGCAGTAAATTATTCTTTTCAAAATCTGATTGATGTACCGGCGATATGAGTTCGAATCCAATCCGAAATCTAACTTAAAAGAATAATGATACCTAATTATTAAAAAAGTTAAACGCTCAAAGCTTTAGTTATTAATCATTATTGAATATTTTATATTATTTTAGTTTTTATTGTACGTTGATAAATAAGTTAATCAAACAAAATTTGTCAGTGTACAATAATAAGCAAATAACTAAATGCTAACATCAGTTTTGGCTTACATTAAGTTAGAATAAAACTCAAATCGTTCATTTAATGTAAACAAAATTCCTTTCTAAAATCTAACCTTACCCATAACAAACTACAAATAATCTCACCCAACAGTGTAGCTAGAATACGTAATTATACAGAAAATCAGGAAATAAAAATTAAAAAAGTGTTTTTGTAAATTATTGTTTACGATTTGGAGTAAACAAGGAAAATGATGTTAACATAATGAAAGTTGACAAAAAATGCGAATCTTGAACATCCACAAAATTTTGACGACTTGTAATTTTAAAAGTTTTAGGATGAGGTTCCTTCGGATGCGGTATATCAAATACTTATTAAAACTTTCCAAGTTATTAAACAGCGTACCCAATTATGTAAAACGACACTTTGGAATTACTCTACAAGACTCAGAATTTGAATCACCCATATTCTTTGAAGTAATCGCCAATATTCTTTAAAGTTTGTGTACCAAAAGCTTTTTAAAAGACCGCACGGGTAGTAGTAGCGGCGATCGATTCGTTCGATTGCTATTCCAAAGCAATACCATTTAATGAAAGTTGGATACTTTCTTGATATACTGAGGTAAATTCTATCTGCGCTTTCCCTTTTTTATAGAAGTTGAAGTCAAATAGATAGTGACCTACTTAAAAGCTGTTGCGTATAGGAAAGCACATAAATAATTTTAAAGTTAATTTTAGGTCAGTTGTGAGTCACAGTACGCACAAAAGGGATATTTTAGGATAAATAAAAAGTAGCCGTCAAACCAGCCCTTGCCGGAAAAATACTGCAAGAAGTTTCAAAAAAAACTCGTTAAAGCGCACTCCTTCTAACTCAGAAAATTAAGATTTATTGTCTGGAAACTCAAGAAAGTGACGCAACAATTACTATTAGCACACGCATTAATCAAAAATAATTTTACTTTGCAAAAAAAAGTGAACAGTTCGAATTTTGTTTTTCTAGGTCACAAAAGATTTTTTTTGGGTATAAAACAATACCTGAAAGCAGTTTACTTTAAAAGGAAGTTCTCATAGTTTGTCCCCAACGTGATGTTTTTTCTGTTAAATCCGCTTGGGAAATTTGTCAGTAAGTCTTCTTGAAGAAACTTCTAACAAAAGAATTTGGTGGTATCTTAAACTCTACACACCTGCCGGTTAACTCCCTAGAGATTGTTGGCTCAAGCACAAATAAATAGAAAATAAGAAACCCAACATGACAATTGAAATCTTTAAGAAAACTTTAAAAGAGGATGTGCTCGATCAGAAAGTCTTGTAAATAGATTATCTTAATGACATAAGTTTTTTTCATCTGTAAAATGGTTCGAAACGGAAAAATGAAAACACGTCTTTTACTAAAGAAAGGAAGACGTTGCCAGTAGGCATGCATATAAATTATATGGAGTAGTTAATGCTTATTTCTCAAAACAAATACACTTTTGCTTTATCTTTGCGAGTGAGAATAATTTGATAATAATAATTAGAACGTTATCGGGTTTTCATTAGGAAATATGGTCCATTAATATTTAAACTAATTAATATATATCACTATAATGAATGGTTTAGTATACCCTTTTGGCTATTAGTTAAACTAAACTCGGAAATTCTAGCCGAGATGATATTCGAACACTTAATGTACTGCTTCATTTTTCTATACAGAAAGTGCAGTCCCTTTTTGGAACCACTAAAGGATGTGCAAACTTTTACAGCGACGATGTCTGTTATATTCTAAGGTAGTGTCTTGGATAACAAACTTTCAGAAACTTAATAATTAGACACTAATCAACGCATCAGTATTAGAAACGGAAACAAAAACAAAAACTTGATATATCTTAGTTCTAATAATTATAGAAATTGTATTTTTACTTGTAGCATTTTGCATAGACATATTGTTCTTGGAACAATCAAACATTTGAGTGTATTACAATAGAAAAGAGAATACAATAATAGGAAAACTCCTAATTTAGATTAATGTAGAGTATCACTGTATTTTGTATTTTTAGCGTGGCAATAATTTATGTTGAACGTTACCTTTCCTGTTAAATTGCTGAACGTTACTATGTTATGCTAATGCTAAATGGACAGTAATTAATAATTTCTTAAGTACCACAAGGAGCACAGTACTGAGGGTCATAGCATTACGTAGTTATAAAGTCGAATACTAAGGAAGAAAATTTTGAAAACTTTAAAATTCAATCACTACATAGCACTTCACAATTTTTATAAATATGAGAATGAGTTGGGCTATAATAATGAAAATAACCTGCAAGTACACTGTAAACAATCTGGAGTTATTATGTTTATTGAATGAATCAGTGTTCTTGCTTAAACAATTAATTTGCAGTTGATGACAGTCATTACTGTAGTTGTTTTTGATTAATTAAACTGTATTTAGTGCCCCCTTCTCTCAGCAAAACTGATCTCTATCGTGAATAATATAAATTATTTTAAAGAAAGGGAAAATTTAATTTCAACCATAAATTAAAACAGTCTCAAAGGCCTCAACAGACACATTTTGATCTAAAATGGGATGACGATGAGAAGAATAAAGTGATGGAAAATAGAAGGCACAAGAAGATGAAGGACCCATGTAGTTCTCAAGTCTAACAAAGTCAAAAGTCAAACTCAAGGTAAAGAAGCAATTTCCAAGTCATTTTTGGAAATGAAACCCCCATTTTTAAACATTGTGCCATCTAAGGAAAAAATAGATGCTTCTAGGCAAAATTGAACATTGAAATATTTTCTTCGGGCTAATACAGCTAAGAAAAGAGTGAGGAGTTATTACTGGAAGAAAGAAACAAAAGGATTGCCGGAGAAACAGCAAGACAGTACCTTCCAGAAATGGAATCACATTATTATAAGTCAAGTACTATCAAACTAACTGTATTTAGTGCCCCCTTCTCTCAGCAAAACTGATCTCTATCGTGAATAATATAAATTATTTTAAAGAAAAGGAAGAAGAGTGTTTTTTTGATGCAGTATTTATAAAAGAAATGGTAAAGACGAGTATAACGTTTGCATTTCACATAAGGTAGTAAACCTTTCAAATGAGGAATATAATAAACATCAAAAACAAAAAGACCAAGACCGTGAAAGCAAACAGAAGGATAAAGAAAATGCAATAAATAATCCAAAAGGGATTGAAGTGTTTGTAGTTGATGTACAAGCAGTTAAGATATCTCCCAGCGTTACAGGAAAATGCAATCTACTACTATAAGATGAAGCTTTGTGTGCGTAGCTACATAATGTACAACGTGATAAACAAAGAAGTTTTCTGATGTTTGTGAAATAGGAGCTAGCAATTTTCCAACGACGCTAACAGATTTTCTGACAGAGTGTGTTTCTAACAAAAACAACACTAATAAAATAGTAATATACGGTGACGTCTGTAGTTCCTAAAATAAAAATCTTTTATAATCCATCTTTATATTTACAATATTTTCTCTGACAGTCCCTGGTTCCCTAAACAAAGCCTGCATAAGTATGCTTATGGTTACCAGCTTATGCACAAAACCTCGTAACTACTGCAATAAAATAACTATGATAGTTATCTTTAAAAACACATCTCTATTTATTAGTGAAAAAAGAAGCGTAGATAATTTTGTAGGTATAGTAAGAATAAGCATGCTTTCTCTTCTCGTGTAAAATTTGCCAAATCACAGATACGAGCTTTCGCACTTTCACTGGCAATGTAAAAATATTAAATATTCATTCTGTATGGCATAAATTTTTATAAAGAATTTCCTTTTGTGGTAAAGCATTTACTTTATATAAATCTGAACGAAGTAAAACAAAACTAAGACAAAAATAGTAGAGAATTACATGGTACGTACCAATTAGTACAACAATAATGCCACTTCAAAGCAGCGTTTCTTTTAAAAAACAAAACAGCGAAATATCAACTCGTGACAGGAGATTCAGCACAGTTTCCCTTTGTAAAGAATAGAACGTAAAGAGTTTGAATTGTATTTTATGCGGTAGTAGTTAGTTATTGGAGAAGATAACAATTTAGTTTTTCAAGATTTTTTTAGAAAACTAAATAATGAGACAAACAAGTAGACACGCAGCTTTCCAATGTTTACTGATTTTGTCTGAGTTACAGTTTCTGAGGTCTTTATTTTGAACCACAAAAACAAGGCATCTTATAATTATAAGCCCGCGTTGGTAACACTACCTAGTGCTTTTATCAGTTAAAACTTTATTGTAATATTTTTTCTTTTGAATACACACTCCAAAAACATAATGATCTATATCAAGATAATTCATACCTTATGATACCGATTATACATTTCCACTGTGTTTTGAAATCAAACATTTTATTAATTTGGATGTTTTTGAAAATATAAAAATAACTGCTTTATCTTGAGATAAACTGTTTAATTAAAAGCTGAACAATTTGGTCAAAAGTTTGTCGATAAAGGTTCCCAACAAAGTCACGCCTCTTGAAGATTCTAAAAATCAATATTTCCTTATTTAAGTCAGGTATGAAGAAAGGCAATTCAAATAACAGTGAATAATATCCCTTTATTTTAAAGTTTGCCTGATTCACCTGTCAATGCGAAAGGGGTTTCAAACAAAATTTATGACTTCCTTCTTAGACGTTTTTAGAAAAATTTTGGGTTTACTTTACAAATGAGAAAGAGAGGGACATGGTCCTTTCTAAGAATGTAATAAAAGTATTTAGCCCGTCAGCATCTAAACGGTAAATTCTTCCAAGAACATCACTGATTTGGTTCCCTGCCTTCGTTCGGTTCGAGTAAATTCATTCCACACTGTTCCGCAGTTTTTGTGCAAATTTGTCTGGTTTAGTGTCGTTAATAGGTAAGTTTAAATTAGCAACATGTAGTATTTGTACTGATTCTTGTATTTTTAAGGATAACAATTTACTGTAAGCAAAATGTCTAAAAGAACAAAGTAAAAACCTTTTAGTACTTTATCAATCAGACAAAAGTACTGTAGATTAGGGCAGTACAAAAACATTATGAAAGCGAAACATAAATTACAATTATTCAATAATAAAAATGACAACCATAATAAAATCTTTGACAAAATTGAAAACAATACTACTATGAAAGAAATAATAGCATCAATGACAATAATAGCGACACAAGTAGTTTTAGCCATACTAAAATTTTAAATTCTGATATTACGCTTCAATCAATCAAGGATCAGAGGTAGAGCAAGTGCTGCCACTAGATACAAAAGAAAGTTTTGGAGAATTAGAAAAATAAATAAAGAACATGCGGATTTGTTTGTTACACATAATTATTTTTGTTAATTCGTTTTGTTTTATTTTTTTATGGAAACTTTTCTTATGTAAGATCGGTAGAGTTGGCTATAAAGGCAAGATCTCCAGAATTTAAAAAAATAGTCTGTGTAATATCATTCAAATTAGTTATATCACTAGGCTATTCGTTTTGCAATGTATGTCCTTGATCTTTCCTTAACTTCCAAATTTTCACTTTTGTTTAAAGACGCAATGGCAGTATTCCTAAGCTACAGGTCTATTTGATAACAAATTTGAATGATTTAAGAGATTTTGAAATTTCTGCACCACCTAGATTAAGGCCTAGTCTTTCTACCTCCTTATAATTTATCGGTCAGATAACTTGAGACCAAGTCGATCAAATAGATAGGTAGAAATCCATGCTTCGATTTTCTGTTTAGTGAAGTAAAGTATTAAGTCATATGACTTGGTGTCCTTTAGTTCTAAACGAGTTATACGTACTTTCGCGTTTGTGCTTTCCCATCTCTCAAGATCGAAGCATATTGAAATCATGTGCCTGTAAGTCTGCATGCAATGTTGGAATGTTTCAAACCTCAAAAATGACCGTTTTGTAGCCGTAACATGAAATGTTTTACAAAACTCACTGAAGACGAAACAATGTCTGCCTTCAGTAGATACTCTAGCTTAGACACCAAGGATAAGCAAGATAAATATTTCCCTGCAAGAGCTAATCAAACCTACTCAAGTACCTCAGAGGCGTCAAAGAAAACCCAATGAGATTCAAAAAAGTGCTTCTTTTTTGCATTACGTACTGGTGGAATACAAGAAAGTAAAGGCAGCTTGGGGACATTTTTAAGTTTGGATGCTGTATCTAACATTGCTGAAGGGCTAAACTCCTCATGATCGAAGAAAAACACACAATACAAATAGCATACCTGAATATGATCTTAAAATGATTGTTATTATGTATACCGCGTGCTGAATCAGCGGAGGCAACATAGGAAATCCCATGCTAATTTTGAAATGTTTAAATATTGGCTCCCCTAATGATTTTTGCACTAAACCTTATTTAGGTTTTTTGAAGGCCATTGCAAGATGATATACACGGAACAATTTCAGCATTTTATGATAACTCAATTAGAAGATATTTAAAGAAATCTGCGTGTATGTGCATATACAACAGCAACGTCGAATATCAATACCTTTATTGGACCGAACGAAATGTGTTCTTTCTTAATGGACTACATTAATAACTAGGTAAATTCAAATGCCAAGGTCTGAGACTGTTTTGCGACAACTGCCCAACGCAAAATAAGAATAGTCTAGACAATAAACGCTTTAATAAAATTTAATAATTACGTGGACACTAATTTTTGCCTTGCGCTAGGGATTTTACTGTGATAAAGCGTAAATACGACATAATTGTTACAGTGCATAAATATACGGAAATAATAATCTTATCTAATAGTGCAAAATGTCAGTTTACTCTGAAAGAAGTTGCTATACGCAAAATTCTGAATTTTAAATACTGGTTGCCACGTTAATATATAAAAAAAAACAGTGATATCTAACGAATCCTAGCTACAAAATATGAAATGCACCTAGGAAACACAAAACTGACTTTACAATCAGCAAGTTCCATTTCTTTCTACATGATGTGTTGTAGCCTTCACATTTATAAACAGTTTTGTAACATATACCCTTAGACTATAGCCGCTCCTCAAAGAGCATCAGTTTCCGTTACAATGCCTACGCAAGATCCATATCTAGTACAAGACAGAGTTCCTCTCCTGTCTACAAAAATCTCGAATTTGAGAGAATTAATGGTGTATGTTCGAGAAAAACACCAAAATTTCTACAAGGATTTTGTCAACAACTTGAAGGAAAAAAAACACAGAACACAGAAAACTCAAAAAGCGTTTTCTATTATACAGGGTGTTTTCTAATGATGATAAAAAAATTTTAATAGATAAATCTTGAGCTAATTATAAGTAAACAAGTTTATGTAAACAAGTTTCCTAAAATGCATCCCTTCCGAGATATAGGGCGTTAAAATTTATAGAAAAAATATCAGCCATTCCAATATTTGTATAAGTTTCCATAATGAAAAACTACACTAAACCTACATTAAATCACGTTTGTTTTACATAGGTACCTTTTCAATAGTAAACAATTTTATTTTAATAAATGCTGGTTAAATGTACGAAACTCTGTTAATACAAGGAAATCTGCATTTCAAATTATCTCGAGAATGGTGCGTTTTAGGAGACAAATACAAAAATACTTTTATATCCTAAATTAAATAGGAAAGTGGGAAATGTTACCAGTTTCCAGGAAGAATACAGTGGCGTAGGCTTTATCTGGGGAGAAAGTACAGAACCTCCTGTACCTAAGCCACTGGATTTAATTTTTTATCAGGTGTCATCTTATCAAATTTACAATAACATGATAAAACCTTGGGCCAAAAAGAAAACAAAAATTATAACGCATAACAAAAATATAACGAAAAGCCAGTTTTTTTTCTGGAAACTTTAAAGCCCTGTATCTCGGAAAGGGCGCATTTTAGGACACTTGTTTATATAAACTTTTCTACTTATAATTAGCTCGAGACGTATTTATGAAAATTTTCTACCATCATTAGAAAACACCCTGTATATCATTCAGGTTAGAGGTTAGTAAGCTACGTATGTGCGCATAAAATATTGTTATTTTATACTATACTTAGTATCTAGTTTGTTCTACAGTATACAGTATAACTATGTTACAAATAGAATAATTATTTCGTTTTGCTAAATTTTTAATAAAATCAAACTTTACCTTCCTGTGTACCAATAAATCAGGGATAAAACAAGGTGTATTCGTGAAGTAAATAGTTAATACACTAAAATAAATTAAATTATTAAATTAAATTAAATTATATTATTAAAATAAAGTCACTCTATTCGCACTGATTTCAGCCAAGCCTATGACAAACTTGACAGAGAAAAGATGTACCAAGCGATGGAGCAGTTAGAAGTGCCGAAAAAGCTGATCAAGTTGATAAAAATGACCCTAGTCACTCGACGCGTGAAATTGCACGTCAGGGCCAAAGATCTGAGGAATTTCCAGTGAGAAAGGGGCTAAGACAGGGTGACTCAATATCCACAACATTGTTCAACCAGACTCTTTAAATAGTGCTCAGGAACAGCGGACTCAAAAGAGATGAAACAATCTTAAAGAATTAACTACAGTGTATAGCATACGCAGATGACCTCACGCTAAGACCAAAAAAGAGCTGAAGAGAGTGGTAAGGAGGATTGACGAAGAAGTGAAGAAGTATGGTTTAGAAATAAACTCGAATAAAACTAAGTATATGATCCTGGGCGCAACAGAAACGAACAAAGAACATGAGCTGAGTGTGAACCTCGCTGATGGCAAAGAATACAGATTTGAAAGGGTGGATAAGTTTGTATACTTGGGAGTGGTGATTGACGACAAAGTCAAAGTACATATCCAGGAATTGCAAACTAAAAGTTTATAAAACGGTGATTAGGCCCACGGTAACGTACGCTTGTAAGGGGTGGGTTTTAAATAAGAAGGAGAAGGAAATACTACAGAAATGGGAAAGGAAAATCCTAAGAGGTATCTTTGGTGGAAAGAAGACAGAATAAGGGTGGAAAAGAAAAAATAATAAAGTGCTAACGTCGTTGTACAACAAACCCACCATCACAAGGTTCTCCAAATCGCAAAGGATAAGATGATTGGGCATTTTGAAAGAATGCCAAGCTGCAGAATGCTCAAACTGGTTCTTCACAGAAGGTTTATAGGTCTAAAAAGAAGAAGAAGACCAAGAAAAAGATGGCGAGACAAGGTGGATGAAGACATGTAGTGTATTAAAGTAAAAGAGTAGGAGAAAAAAGTGCTAAACAGACAGGAATTGAAGAAAATAGTGTACCAGCTCCAAAAACAAAAATAATATAACTCTGACTGTAATAAAAATGTATGATTATTGTAATCTTGTAATTTTGTCTCGGGCCTCCAAGGTTTGTTGTGCGTTAATAATCATAAATTAGACTATTTCGCAACTAATATTCTTTTAAGTCTCTTTTTAGTTGCTTACGTGCAGCTTTAGTTAATGCACTTTGCAATCAGTAGCCATTATAAGTGATGCCGTTATATGTATGAGACGTAAATACTGCTTTTTGATAATGATTTTTGTCATAGACTGATCTGAGAATAGACATCGTCCAACAAATTTATCTCGAAAAAGCTCTGTCCACCTCTTTAGCATTGATTGTTCAACTTCAATGACAATAAAAAGATATGAATTTTTTTGAGAATTACAAAGTACTTTGTACCAGTCGCTAGGTACTCCCCTTCTAATATTGGTCTCTACTAACTCCATATTCTTATCGCACTCTAAATGAGAGAGGTTGCGTATTGAAAATATTATTTTAATAATGTTATTTTCAAGGCGTATAACATCGTTAACTATAAAGTACACGAGTCTGAATACAGTAAAATTTTGTTTTGATTTTTGGTAGAGTCACAAAATGTAGGCAGATGTATATTGGTAGCAAGATGGTTCATGATAAAATCGAGCAAAGATGAAGAAACTTCATTTGATCCTTTTTTGGCAATATGTTCAAGGTACGTACTATCGCGGCAAAAAAAACCGGGACACCACACAGGTTTTAAAATTACCCTTTGTAAATCTGTCCTTCAGTTTAAGTAAAACTATTATGTAAGTAAGTACCTTATTAATTAAACTAACATATCCACCTTTTAAAGCCTGATGTAAAAGAGAGAAATTTAATTCTCCAGAACAATATAATTTTGT
>VTPC01007494.1:0-101449 GCA_011009095.1 Ignelater luminosus
TTTTTCAAGTCTGATCGAAAAGCTTGAAACAGCAAAAAGTTTCTGCGAAGTCCAAAAATGATCTTGTTTTCTCTAACCATGCCTGCTGCTTGTAGCCTTCACAATTCCACAACTAGGATTAAAGTTGCTGATTATTTATCGAAGAGCTAACTCCATCTAACTGTTCAAACTAAAGGCAAAAAAACTTATAAATTCTTTCCGTAAGATATCCACATATCACATTGGGAGTCCACGTAATATATTAAACAATTAAAGTTAGTGCAATGAACTCTTTGATGATGCCAATTATGTAGGAGTAAACTAGCTTGCTAGTTTTTCGTTTCTTTTTAGATTTTCAGCATTCCGCTCAGTAAATGTAGAACATTTTTATAATTAGACTTGACTGTTAAGATTAGGTTTGAGCTCTACTGAAGAATTTATTCTTCGAATGATATTAAGTACGCAGAAGAATATTTCGGGGTAATAGAAAACAATTTTCAAAATCTAAACAATTAGGTTATGTTTAAAATACGTCGTTAAACAAAAAAGAATTTTAATAAAATCAGTAAACTTAAATTTAAAATGATGGGGGAATCGAACCCGTTTTGCGAATTTTATATGCAATTAAATTCACAATCCCGTGATACACGTTTATAGGACTTGTTATAAATGCCATAATGTGCACGCGCAGCTACATAAATGCGCTTTTAGTCAAAAGGATTGCATTTCCAGAGCCCGTGTTTGCGTTGAGCTCGAATCGTTCTAATGAAATATAATATTGGAATATTATTCTTAGCGCATAAAGCAGAATTTTTTCCACATGAAATTGTCACATTTAATAAATTAATTGTTACGATTCGCTTATTATAATACTCTCATGCTGTAATGTTCTTTCTTAAATCTTCAGGGATAATGTTATTAATATATGTTGTCGGATTTTTTAGGCTTAAGTAAACAATTTATAGTTGTAATAATAAAAATCAAAATAAATATTTTAGCCTTACAGTTTAATATAATAAATTTATAAAGACTCTCTCATGTAGTAATTGTTACATCAAGGAAAATTTTACCATAACTATAGTCTTTTGTATAAGAGCATAACTAACGGTAATTATGTAATATCTTTTAAATGTCCTTTCGTCAGGTTTTAGTTGCACAGGTGTCTCAGGATCACGCCTGCAGCCCCAGGGCACATATTGCGATTGGTTAATGCTTTATCACGTGTAGAATAAACTATGTTGAAATCGACTTATAAATTGCTCTACTGCAGAATTACAATTGCTGCTTTGTACTCCATGTTGCTTTGCTAATTAGCATGCAGGAAAACAACTTAGAACTGTCATAAAACGACCATTCTTTTATACAACCTTAGTTCTAATTGATGTTATGTTCTATGAATTGCTTTCCGCAGCAGGCTTTTAGCCGTTTACGACTTGGCGCAATAAAAATATACCAGGCTTTACTGGAATTCTTTGATATTGTAACAGATTTCAAAAATCTATACGATGGTAAAAAACAAATTTCCTTATAGTTCCTTTGTATTTTTATTATTGATGAAATGGAATAAAGATTTTTTAGGTTATTCGGCTATTATACACAACTAAAAAGTAATTAAGTAATAAGTACTTTTTATACGGGGTAATTTAAGTTGACAGTTTTACAAGTTAGGAAATAAAAAGGATTTTCACTAGTTGCTGTGGAATAATAACATTAAGTTGCTGTTTTACATAATAACATATTTCTTCAGTTTTTGTTTTTGTTTCGTTGTTTCTGATTTACGATGTGACTTTTAAATAAATTACTGCTCTTTACTTTCTCTTACTATCTGCATAGATAATAAACATTGTAAAAATCTAAACTGATTCTCATTTGAATAAAATGTGTCCTGCGTTGACAACCTCATTCATGTGCTTATGGTTATCATTAGTATAAACCTTTAGTTCATTAGATCTTTGATACATCGTTTATTCTTTAGGTATCAGTTACGAACAAGTTGACTTTAGAAATGAAACAGTGATAGAACTAGATTCAATTGAGTGTGCAAATGCAAAATAATGATTAATTAATTCAAGATTGAACTTTAATATTTTATGTACTACCTAGTGTACTGTATGCAGAACAATCATCGTGTTCATCATTTAATTAATATTCATCTCCGTATTATACTCGAATTTAGATTTACCCGACATAGTGTTTCCTCGCCTTTATTATTTTATTTAGTCTCGCAGTCTCTTTTGTGTGCCTCTACTCGAATTAGTTTAGCACATCCGTATTGCAATATTTCCAATTTTATCTTCAATATGTTACATGGGTAACTGTATTTAGTTACTTCGTCAGAAAAAGTTAAAAACATTTCCTATAAAAAACTTTTTGATAATTAACAGCCTGGAGAACTGTTTCGAATTGACTATACACTACGATTTGATTTTCTAACACAATTTTATTGTTAATGTCTTTTGTTACAGCTTGCTGAGTGAAACATACTACAAGTCACTTGTCGACTGATATGTTTTTCAATCGCAAAACTGTTGTTTATTATTATGTTTGTTTCAAGTTTTGATTGACTTGAATTCAGCATCCTATTTTTAATACCTACACACTTGTGTTTTCCGGAAGTTTGTTTTTTATGCTCGAAGCTATGTTGACGTGTCACAATAAAAAAAACTATTCATAAGATTCTTTCTTCTAGATGTGATGTAATGTGTTTTCTTTTGAAATTTGAGCTCTGGACTTTTAAGTTGTTTCAGCTTCTGAATCTGTTACAATCAACTTGCTTATTATTTAACTGTTTTACATTCTTTAAAATTCACTTTTTTCTACACTAATTAGCTGCAATTGATTTATCGTGTAATCTGTACATTGTAGCTTGACCTAGAAAAAACTCAGTAACTTTTTGATCGACCCGAAAAACCAGAGGACGTCTGATAGGTCCGACTGGTCCTAAACAATCCGATAGGCTCGAATGACTCGATTGACCTGACGTTCGCCCGAAAAGCTCCATATATTTTTAAACTGAGGCCTGGATCAACCTACACCTGAGCTTTGGGCTACGCCGCACAAAGGCCTGGCCAAGAAACTCAGTCCGTGCAGTATAAAAATGCTCCTCTTCGGTTCAGTATGAAACTAATGCGTGTCCGAGTCAGTATAAAACTAATGCTTGTTCCAGTCAGTATGACAATCCTTTGGTGCGGTTCAGTAAAAAAATGGCCCATTCGGGTCAGTACAAAAAATATTCTGTCTGGTGCAGTATGACAATTGTCCGCTGGGAGTCAGTACAAAAATAACGGGCCAAGATGCTCGACCGATCCTATAAGCTCAACATGTCAGACAAGCCCCCGAGGCGCAAATGGTTTGACAGGCCCGATAATAGCCTGACAGGCCCGAATGATCCAACAGGCTCAAACGACCCGATAGACTCGACTAATTAAATTGACTTGACGTAGGCTCGAAAAGCCTGATAGATTTTTAAATTGAGTCTTATCCCATCCCTAACTCAAGCTTTCGGTCTAACTTAAAAACCTGACCAGTGCAGGCCAGCTTGTACACTAACTTGTGGTAACCAAGACTGTATACTCGTAAACAAGCCATAACGGGCGATTCTTTGTATTCGAAGTTTTCACCTACAGAAGACAGCAGATCCATATGTACAAGCGGAAATTTTTTAATAAGTTTAATGCTACTAGTTAGTTGAATTACAAGCATTTCTATGTTCTACCAACATAACTCAACACCTGTAATTTTGCAATGTTTTGGGAGTATCAAATGTTATTTTCATTCAAGATTTATTTATTATTGCGTTAATGCTTTTCTACAAACGTTTTTGTAAAAGCTTAGTATTCCTTGATTACAACTATCTGCGAGAGCTTCACACAAACATTCTCCTCACTATGCTAAACTATAATCTATTTTGCATTTTACACAATCACATTACTAACAGTAGCGGCTTACAGTTAGTGTCTCCATGGCAGGGCTTCAATTTGCTCACTTATACAAAAAATTTGCAAGTAAAACGTTATGGCTTTAGGCGTTCTTTTACAACAACAGATACTCTTATGATGAATTAATCAAACACCTAGGTGTTTGTTATATTTATTGAAGAGAAAAAGACACAAATAAATAAATAAAATAATACCTACAAAGCCGTTTGCACTAAAATACATAAACATGAATTTTTATGTTGCAAGCTAGTGGGTGTTGGTGTTTTACAGAAACTTTATAATGATCAGTAATTAATAATTTTTACGCTCTTTTATTTTATAAGCTGTGGATTCAATTACTGGCAGTATATTCATTTCAACCCTACGCAGATATATCCCATTGAATAATGGAACAGGTTCATGACCAGACCGGGCAGCCTCGTGCGGAGCAAACACGTATTATACTTTAATAACAAATGTGCGTAAAAATACGAACATGAAATGGATAGAGTATACTCCGCGTGGGCAGATACATAAAACTAAGTTGTAATTATACATATAAGTGTTTTAATTGTGGACGAACGAAGCTATGTGTCTTCCCGTTCATCCAAACAAGTTTTCATCAAATATCGATCGATATTTCATTATAAATGTGCGTACCACTAGTTTGGTCCAGCATTCATCTTGCTATGGTAATGTGAGAGAGGTGAAGAGGTCAGCGCGAGTCAAGAGCCGATACACGCGAGGTGAAAACTCTATATAGTACAATCATATATGGCTCTTCAATGTACTTGGTCCACCGAAGAAACCCCGCGACGAAGAGGAAATAGCTGAGGTCCACATAAGACGCACTGTCGGAAATCTCACGTGTTCCCCATTGGAGGCAACTATGACGATTAGGTAAAATGACAGCAGGTTTTCACTGCTGGAGTGCCAAATAGTAATGAGGATTTGTTTATGTGTAGGGGATATATTAATATTTCTTTCTTTTAATAAACTGTTAAAGATAAACATTTGTGTTATTTACAAGTTTACTACCTTTAGAAAATCTGAATGTAGGTGTATGCTAATGAAAGAGAAGGAAAACGGTTGAAAAGAATCAAGATATTGCCGTGATTATTTTAAATATCTTTTTTATTGAAATTTTATTAATTTATGAATTTTTATCAATGGACAAATGATGATATTTATTTTATCGATGTGTGGGAAGTTTAAGTTGCCGCAACATTTGAATTTTTATAATCTAAAGAAAGATAATGTCAGCAGATTCTGGCAACAGAACCTAAAAGAAAATGTTAAACATGTAAACCAACTAAGAAATATCTTGGTTTGATACAACAAAACCGCTTTATCTACCACTGTCTAATTCTCATCGAAATTTGCAATATCATAGTTACAGGCAGAATTTTATAAGGAATAACTTTTATTGGATACGCTTGCTATCGGAGCAAGTTTCTAGAATTTTTGTATGAAAGACACTATGAACTGTATCTAGGGAGAATGGCTGTTTTACCACCCACACCATAGTTGAGGAAATTTAGATGAATTCCATAACACTTTTGATGCCTCGCAGCGGAAATAGTATTGAAGATAATTACAATGATAATAACACTGTGCATGCTGGAAGACGACGTAAAACGTTTTCGTTTTTTTCTAGTCATCTTCGAGTTGTTGTTTTGCATATCTTCAAGACTCTGACGTTTTGTTTACACATTTAGTTTCACAGATAATTGGAATGGTTGTCGAATCATTTCATAAATGTACAAACGCTGTCTAAAGTTAGCAGTCTCCCGCTAAGTAACTACAGTGATAAGAAAATCTTCGTTTGCTTTGGAGACCGATTGGTTTTAACTATGCCAAAAAACAAAGCATATTCGTTTTGCTTGTCATTTTGTAAAGGAACATTACTACAATGTCAAGTCGGTTAAAGAACTCATCGAGTCCAAAAACTTTGAATTATCAAGCCGTGCAAGATTATGAGATTGAGTTATTTGCATTGTCTTGTAGGCGGGCCCTCTGGATCTAGGTTAGTTTTTTCTCACTAGTTTGTTACAATCCATGTTAGGATTTCAAGATGCTACTCTGCCCATTTCTTCATTTACACTATTATGAATAACTAATGTCATTTATCTTGTATTCCAGATTTATTGTAGAATGATCTCTAGTTTTCAGAGTACCACACAGATCTCACTGGATGCCACAACACAAATCTTGTGCCGTTCGTCGTCTTCCTATCTGATTATCTTTTACATTAATGTTTCTTTCCTGTCAGTTAGACAGCAATTCAGCTTTCCGATAGCATTCCTGCTGTGCAGAAAATTACGGGTTGTTATCTTACTTAGCCTCCTCAACTGGCTACGACAAACAGCTCAAATTCAAGTAGCCACCTTGTACACAACAAGAATGACCAACCCACAGTAGGCTTCTTTCAATAATTTGATGTTATATCCGTCAACCGTGCAGTTGGAGTGCTACCTTCCAGATTCACCTGTTGAAACGTTGAAAGAAGTTGTCTGACTTTTAGACATCTAAACCAAAATCTAATTTTCTCTGCCCACGGTGCTTCAGCTACCTGGCTGGGATAAGGATGACGTCTGCATTTCAAGAGTCCCTTCGCATCCTGCCATGGTCTTGAACATCTTTGTCAAAATGCGACTTCTGATTTTCTCGGCCTCTTTGAATGTTATATGGCCACCTCCTATATCGAGTCTTATTACTGCAGTGTCCTATACTTTTGAACACTTTCTAAAAACTAGAAATTCAAAGAAGATTTACTTTTAGGAATGTGACATCACGCCAAACCTTCAGAGAAATGTCCGTAGAAGGTAAAGAATCTTGCTTTTGTTTAATTCCGCTTACAGCAATATTTCCTTGAAAATCTAATATAAACTTCTGTTTTCATAACATCATTATAGTATATTTTCTACAAAGACTACATCAGAACCCCGCTCTTTGCATTTACTCGTTTATATAAAGCTTGTCAACGTTGTACAGACTCTCTCTTAGTGTTTGAATCTTAGCCGAACATCAACTCGCATCAGTTGATCAATTCTTTACAGTTCCACAACAAATGTATCAACTTGTTAATTTGTCTAGAAACTTTAATAAACAATATTTATTATTATTTGTTATTATTATTGAACGAGCTCGCATATTATTATTATAAAATCGCCTGCACTTCAGAACTTTCCTTATTACTATTTGATTTCCCTATTTGGTTTGATAACCGTGAGTGCTGGTCTGCTTTTTAGTGTCAGACTTTTGTTGATATGTAGCGCTCACTTCTCCCAGAAGAGGAAGCACGTAGACCTCATTTTTTGTTTCTTTTTCTGCCTTTGTTCTCTTGGTACTTTTTGGTGAAGTGGAGGAGGGTTGAACTTCCTGTTATTTTTGCCTTTTTTCCAGCTTTTGGAGTAGTAGTAAGTTTGATTTGACTTTATACCTGCAGCCCTCGAGCTTTTCTGATTGCTGGACCTTTTGGTTTGGATCACTGTTACCGTTGACCACTAGACTGCTTACTGGGACGCCTATATAAGAGCCGCTTAATTCAGTTCTATCAGCCCAGTAAGTGTGAAAGACCACATTCACTGGTCTGCATTTAGAAAATGGTGGTCAAGTTGGTACTCAATAGACACCTCTGGCAGCTACTGACGAAGTTTTTTATACTGTCATGGCAGTACTTGATAACCGTTTCCACAGTTAATAATGACTCACGGCCCAACATAACGTAAAATAGCAATGAATGAATAAATGAATGTGCTGTGCTATTCCTATGACGTGTTTTGAGAGTTCCCAATCTGAATTTTACAGAACCTAGTGTTTTTACTTGTTTGTATTGGCAGCAGCACTGACCACAGGACTATCATGTTGAATTCATGCTTTTAGATAGGTGAATTAGGGGCACTTAGCTTCTCTTGAACGGTTTGTACTGTGAACTACCAACCAATCTTACGGTACGTCGTAAGATACCAATGGAGATCTGCGTATCTACTTTCTACATGGAATCTGAGTCTCTAGAATATTATTTTTGTTTTATCAGGAGTTGACGGCTAAGCAGCAAGTAGCCTTCTGTAATTACAGTACTGTAGAGTTATATCTAATAGTTGCATTTGCAGCTCCTTTAAGCAAAGGCGTAATTAGGAACAGGCTGCAATGAGACTCAGATTTTCAAACAGGATCTCAAAGTGTTATTCATAGTTACGATACTTCATCCTGACTCAACCATTTAGGACTTTTCTTTAATTTTTCTTTTTGGGTTTTTGAAAGTCACATTCAGATAGGAAGTTTTTTAAGGCTACATCAGAAACTTGGTCAAGCGATTAACAACGTCTTTTGATAATCGCAGATACATTGGCAGAGATTCGGTCCTGTAACAGTATAGTCAATTTAAAATAAAAAGTGAAATGTTGATGTTTGCCAAGACTTCTTACAATCCTACTTTGACCAGTTTCTGACTTTCATTTGAGACTG
This sequence comes from Ignelater luminosus, assembly GCA_011009095.1. Lineage (NCBI taxonomy): Eukaryota > Metazoa > Arthropoda > Insecta > Coleoptera > Elateridae > Ignelater > Ignelater luminosus. The sequence continues at coordinate 8,367 of VTPC01007494.1, forward strand.
TACACTCTATGTTTTGCCATCGTGATTTGTCATATCCAATAGTTGATAATTTGATAGATCGCATATACACTGACCTAATGTGTACCAATCAAGGAAGTCCACTCTAGATGGTCGAATCTCCTCAAGTCAACAATCTTCAAGTTGCATTAGAGGAAAAACTGAGGATTTCACACCCCAAACTTGGGTTTCTACCAACACGATCACCTGCATGTCATTATGTATATTAAACAAGGAGGTTACAGTTAAAATCATTGTAAAATTCTGCACTTTCTGTGATTAAAAATCAAACTAAGAACAGACTGAAATTGCGCGGCTTTTACCCTTGCTTAGTAAACATATAGCGTAACACGAATCAAAGGAAAGTGATAACCCGATGTTACGTCACTCCTTTTAAAAAAATTATTAGAAATTCCAATGTTATAAATTAGCTTAATCTTAAAAGATCTTGTTCTAGGAAATAGCTTGTAAATTGACAATTTTAAGTTACATAAGCAACATTATAACCAAAAAACGACACTGAAGGGAAGTTTAATGTCAGCTTTCAGCGTGTTGCTATGAGTAACCTAAGCACGTATACACTTGGATAAATGTAGCTAAATATTATTGGACAGACCAGGATCAACATAATATTGCAAACTATGCTAGACATCAACAGTAACTTCGAATTAATTGCCACGACATTTTACAAGCAATGTTAACAGAGATTTTCTGTTTTAGAGTCGTTGCAAATGGAGTTTACATAAAAAGTTTTGGCAACAAAATTTTTATAGAACATGTTCTGATAATTGGTAACTTTCTTGCAGCAAATGCTCAGTAAACGTGACCACATCCATGCGCAAACCGACGACGTCAGCTCATGGTCACACGTGCTTGCTTCCCTATAATTTGAGGTTATGTTTACGAGTATACGAGTTGCATTAAAGGTCACTGCAAGCAGCTGTAACTAGATTGATACTGCGCAAGCTCACATCAAAAGTTTTGTTAAAACATATGCATAAGTTGCATACCAAAAATTTCCCAAGAAATTTTTGTAAAAATTCTTTTATAAAGTTTTCACAAAATTTTGCATAGTGTCAAACAGCTCTTAGAGACTCTATCAGAACTGTTGGAAAATGGACTTCTGGTAATAAGACTAATAAGAAATAGCTTGTAGTTCATCATTTATCATTCATCCCAACGCGTGGATAAGCAGAGTGGAACCATTTGCACGGCCTTTACGATTCCCCAATCTCAACCTTCTAGAGTTCTATCTATGGGAACACTCTCCAGATTTTCAACGAACTCCGAAAGGAGTTGTTACTGAATTTGCGAAGTCTGTCTGTCTGTCTGTCCGAATTTTTTTAAAATTTTGAAATTTTGACTTCAGATTTGGATTCTACATCTAAAAGTAAAGATGACGTGCGCCTTCGCTTTTTTTTTACTTTAGAATCATATTCTCGGGGCCGGTCCTACTAAGAGCGGGGCCCGATTGGAGTTTTAGTTTTTGATGTAGAATGAAAAAAATTTCGGACAGACAGACAGACTTCGCAAATTCGCTGATAAGTGATGCAGACGAAAAATAGGACATAAGGTATCATATATTCAGTTTTAAAGTTAAATTCACTAATAAAAGAAAAACTTTACAATTTCAAAAAGCGAAATTTATAAAAAATGTTATAAAACATTTTTTTAGTACATGATCTCTAAAACCGTTACTTTGGAGACTTAACAATCCGCAAAATGCTGTTTTAGCGGCCTAAATTTTTAGTCACTTTTCCATAATTAGCTTCACCCACAAGCCCGATTGAAACCAGTCGCCCCAATCGTCCCATATCCGGCCCTGCGTATTCTACATCGAAAAATAAAAGATACGTATAATTTTAGTTTTTTGCATTCCCAGATGTTTTTTCCTGTTTGGTATGTTATCAGATAGTAAATGGCTTTTTATTTACTTTCGTATGCAGTGTCATTTTGTTTCCTAAAAACCGAGAATTTCGGATGATCAAAGTTGGGGTTGTTGCTAAATTTTGCAGAAACCAAATATTCCTGTAACGGCCATTCTCTAAAATCCAGAAAGTAATATCGACGAACAAGCTGAATATTTTTTCTGTCGAAGTTCAATTTATGCCAGAATCATAAATGAAATTTTTTTAATATAAGCTAGGGGCTTGATTCAGTTTTAATTTTGGAGCTAATTGTTAAAAATACTAGACTAAATGATGTTATTTTAAATCATTTTTTTTATTTTACAAGCGAATTTCAAACTAAAGTGTTTTTTTTTAACACAACACAATAATTAAGAACTTGTTATAATTCTTAACACATTCTTCACTAAATTAAAGCAAAAATTATTTTAAAATGCCTTTTAGTTTAGACAAGCAATTATAATCCCTTTAGTAAATGCTCTAATCTTGTTATTATACTTGAGTCATCAGGTACAGGTATAAAACTGTCAATCAAAGATAATATCGTGACAAAAATAATAAAAGTTATTACCTTTCCAGGTAATTTAACTTTAAGAAAATAATTACAAACACATTTACTTCACTTTTCCCCTAAATGCGCTTATTAAATCTGTTGCAAATCCATTTAGGTTGCACCTCGGCTTGCACTTATTACCTATTGTAATTCTGGACTTCAATTTAGGACATCTTAAAAAAAAATAACTTTAAGCAGACCTATTGTTATAGTTTTAAAATAGCAAGTTTTAGAGACTTCCAGGAAAAACCAGAATTTACAGTTACGGCCAATATGAATAAGGGGTTCGGTTTGCTTTTGTTAAAATTCGCTAAAGCTCTTCCTTTGAAAGGATAATGTTTTCGAAATATAAATAACTGCTGGTATTATAACTGTAAGTTTCATCCCATTTTACAGTTTTTTCTCTTTTTGCTACATACAGAAAGCAGCAAAGGCAAGATATTTGACGGTTAATTGTAGAGATAGTAATATTAATCGCTTGTGTTCTGTGACGAACAGCTAAATAACTTATACTTTTGTTAAACTACTTCGTATTGTTCTAAATTTATTTTTCAAGGATGATATGCAATAAGCGTTACATTTTCCTGAATCTATTCTGGTTTATCCTAATTGCGTGTCTAATTTTTTTTAAAGGACTATGTGTCGTATTATATTTTAGTTAAATTATAAATTAAAATTTTGTATTGCATAATAATTATTTCAGATTCACACGCTAAACAAGCACTTTCTGTTTTTCTTCATGGTCATATGTGTACAAAACTATAACGGACGCACGCGCCGTAATAGAATTCAGCTCAATGTCACTGTGTTAAATGTGAGAAATTCATTAAAAAAAATAAGAACAATAGTATGTGTTAGCGTAACATTTATTATGATATCATTAAGTTAATACACCATACAGTATGTACTAGACAATTTTTTGAATCCTATTCATTTATAGCTGAGATGATTCAGTTTTTTCCGGTCAAAAAAGTTGTGTGTTTATCTAATATTTACAAAGGAAAAAACGCGATGATTAAGGAAACATATAGTGTATCAAGGTTAATTAACGACCTTGCATTCTTCCCCATTTAAATTAATTTTCTTATTTATGCATAAATTAATTTTTTTAAGTTATCTAGGTTAAGTATGCTATAAAATTTTTATAGTTGAACAAATTTGAAATCTTTACAAATTTTATATTAATTAAAGCTTTTATAGATCAAATAGAAACTTCCGTGTGTAGAAAAAAGTACTTTATGAACACTGCACTTTGATTATGAAATAAAAACATTACATTGAATATAGAACGTAGTTGCGTATTTGTAACGAAATTGAAAAAAGATTTTAGACTTCAACCTTCTATACAAACAGGTAGTGAGTTTCTAGAAGGGAAACTGTAGGTTTAGAAAAACAAACTATAAAGGAAAAACAAAGTATTTGTCGAGCAGCAAACATAAAGGACATAGATACGTGTAGCAATATAAATTACCTGATTATATCCTTTGTGGAAAGGATGTCTAAGTAGTAAATGCTGAAAAAAACTTTACTAATCTTAAGTTAATTGTTTTTTTCAGGGCAGGAACTTTACCAAAAGCTAATACAAGTTTGTCATCACACAACGATCTCCATCCTCCTCCAACCTTCAAAAAGATGCATCTATTGAGTTAGTCAAAACCTAACAGAAAATGGAAAATTATTAGGAACATTAATTTCACAACTAATTTCAATTTGACAAGATAACCTACTAAAAAGTTGTTTAATGTTCGAGGAGAAAATTACCATGCTCATTCACACTTACAAAACCTTTCTGCCATTAAGCTAAACGAAGAATAGAGCAGTATGTCGATGAATGATCTCTGACCTGACTTTGGCTCCACTTAGCACCTTCCTGCACATACGTCTAGATTGTTTTTATGCTACAGTCTTAACGTAAGAAATCAATCTTGATCTGCTTCTCCCTCATTTTCTGCCTTAGCTTTCAGATTTTGAAGAATCATTTTTATAACTATATCAACAAAACAATCCAGTAGTCGTCCACACTGTGTAATTGCGTGAATCTATTAAAGATTGCGCTTATAGTTCCTTTGAGATATATATCTGTTGAGATTAGATACTTTAACTTTTCTTTTTTTCTTTTCCGTATCAGTTATTTCCATTCCCTTTGCAAAGCACTATCTATCAGACTGCAGAGACTCTGTTTAGTGTTGATAAGAAAATGTGAAAACAACTGTCCTTAAGAAGTGAAAAAATCTCAAACTGCAATACTGCATACGCAGATGACAGATTAATTCTAGTGACTGTCACTTCCTAGTAAACAGTAATACCGGGAAGTGATACAGAAAGAATAGATACTAATCAATCCAACTAAGACTGTGCAGTCTTTCATAACTGATACAAAATCAGATTTCACATATTTGATTAATTATATGCCAAAAGCTCTACAAGGCAATTGTTAGAGCTAACGTGCACTTTGACTTACAATTAGTGACTTAGTTGTCAAATATGGTTTAATTTACTACATCCAATTCTTGAGAGTGACAAAGATCCAAAAAATAGCCTGCTTAGGTATTATTGACGCAATGGCAAGACCTATAGCTACGCACTCAAAATCCTGTTCTTACCTGGATTATAAAAGTAGCTAGAATACGCAAAATGCAGATCTTATGATAAAAAGAAAGTTTCTCCTTATTAGGAATTGTTCTGTTATTAATCAATATGTTACATGAATGGATTACGCGTGGCAGACAGGGAGTCAATTGGGATTGAAGTATTTATTAAAATCTGAAGAGTACAAAGAAACCTTTCTTTCAGAAATAGTACATCACTCTTTTCCGATAGAGAGCTACGCCTCTCATTAGTAATAAGAAATGAAGAAGTAAAGTTAGGTACAAGACAAGATGTATCTGCTTTGACAGATAGGCGACACTTGCAAAGCTTTCCATACTTGACTCAAACTTAATTTTTCCCAGGAAGTAAAGCTTGTCTGGCTTCTTAGATGCATCAGGTTTGCTGGTAACAACAAGAAGAATGAATGCTAAACTTGTCTAGGTCGCAAATCACGTTATTCTCGCATGATTGGTCATCCATAACATGTAAAGGCTTCATAAAGACCAAAGGTCTTATAGCCAAAATTTCCGAAACGAGATTAGTCTGGCCAGCCCAGTTTCCTTCAGCCTACACACTTTTCTTTTCCACGGCGATTATGTTGATCTTCATTCTGCTTTATCGTTATATTTCAAAGACACCATCATGACTGGAAAAACGCTCTCTAAGGACTACTGCTTCTTTGAAGTGGGACTTTATCCTATCAGCCATAAGAGCTCTTGATAAAATATCTATTATGACAACTTGATGAAATCTCAAAGTCAGACGCCGAGTTTGAGTTATTATTATATCGCCTTTATTAATAAATTTTACATTGTAAACTTAAAATTAAAAAAACTAAACTTAAATACGTGCAGTCTAATCCCCTGGCGAAATTTAGCCAAAGGCTACTCTGTTTAACCAAGGGATTAGATGCAAAGTAAAAAAAATAAAGATAAAATAAATAAGTAATTCTGACTGCAAAGCAGTAGACAGGTAGGCAGATGATGAAGGGACAAAGAATTATTGCTTACTGCAGAGGAAGTTGTCTTAAATTTTGTTTAAAAGTTTTTAAATTGAGACCTTGCATATCGAATGGCAAAGAAGTATAAAACTTGACAGCATTGTATATAAAACTTCTCCGAAACAATGAAGACGTATGAAGAGGCATATAATTATACCGAGTATTTGCAGAGTGCACCTGTATCCCAGGTATCAATTCAGAACTAAGAGATGTAGAACTTTTTCTTTAAAGTAGAGTATATGTATACACTCCGAAATGATACTTCCAACGACCAGCTGCACAAAAAAAAAGTAAATTTATTAATTAAGGACATTTTCTTGTTAATTTTATTTTTGGAGTATACATTCATTCAGTTTTCATCAATCGTAAGCAGTTGTAGATTGCTCTGTGATCCCAATACCAAAAGTGTTTAGCCAGTCATTATATCACTATTTGCGTCTCATCTAAAGTAGCTCTAAAGCACATCTTTTTTATTGCCTATTGCATTTTCATAGGAAGGCTTCTAGTCACTGGCGTCCGCTGACCACCGAGATGCTTGAGGGCGAAGCGATTCAGGAGCCCATAGCACAAACAGCCAACAAGTGAGAATATCTAGCTTCAACCTACAAAACCAATGAATTCTAATTTATTGTTTCTATAAAAGTCATCACTATGCCAATCAGGATCAATTATTTATCATCTTTTTCATTTCTGATTTCTGTGGCTTTAGGAACTATTTATAACTTCTCTCTGCACCTAGTTGAAGTTGTTGATTGGAAATCTGCAACTTTCGTCTGGTGGAAAGAGCATGAAAGCAAGCCGACGGGCACCATCACAGGAATCTCTGCAAACGCAATCTTCAGTTTTGTTGGAATCAGTGAAATCAGAGAAGAACGGAAAACTTGAGATTTTCTGAATGGCAGCACATATTCCCCATGGAAACACCTAGAAAAGTCGAAAAACCCCGACGAGCCTCACGACAACCCCATTAGCATAGACAGAGTCAGTGTTATCATGCGAATTTGAAAACTGGGATGGTGGGTTTGACTTCGTTGCTAGAAATGGTTGGAATGTTGGTTCTGAGAAATATTAACAAATAGCGGGCAATGGCACAACTTTTTGATAACATTATTTTGGCTAACCGTAAGCTAGAGGGGTTAAATCGCGGATATTCTCGAGGTCGTGGAGGGGAGAGATCATAATATACAACGCCTTGGTTTTTATTACAATTTATCGTTGCCAGGTTGAGTCTTGTCTCAGTTATCGATTATGAAAGAAAGAAAAAGCCACATCGTTGCTGAATAGCATCAATTACGTTACTGCTTCTAGTGTATTCTGCTTTCTTTCAGAATTTTTTAAACTATGAAGGAAGAATACAGACATTTTGACTTCCTTTTGCAAAACTATGAACCTCATTAAGGTCTACTCTTCTACAAAATGATCCTCCGGTTTCAATTGTACTGACGCAAAAGACCTGATAAGGGCCCAAGATGGTTTGATTGCATTCAGTTGTATCTCATCAACTGTAGATAATTTTCTGAAAAATATTATCCAAATCGTAACTCAAACAAATTTTGATTCTTACTCTGAGATTTTTGACATCGTTTGATTCTTTGGGGTAGTAGCTTGGTCTTCTCTTCAGTTCGTTCATGGTTCTAACAAATCTAAGCTAGAAAGCCTGAAAGATATTCATCTTAAATATTATTTATTTTAGTACACAACTCAAGTGGAAATTAGTAATTTTACTTAAACAAGATTGCTGGTAAGTATAGAAGAGTTCCGTATTCAGATTAATAAAACAATTTTGTAATAAGTAACCTTCTAGATGTGTCCTTCCAAAGGAAATAAGTGATTTAACCTTTTTCCACACACATATAACCATAAAATCCCATAAAATAATTCTAAAAGACTCCACTGCAGCAACTTTTAGCATAGTTATAAACTAGAAATTAGAGAATTAAAATAATTATTTCAAATAAATAAAAAATTCTTCAAAACTTATTTTTATGAGCATTAATTTACGAGTTCCTCGTATACAACTAAAGGATTATCTGCTTAAAAATAAAATTTATTACGTGACCGCGAATGTTGTAGACAGCTGTAATTACAATTAAAAAAAATATATTCGAATTCAAAAATTTGAATAGCTTCTAATTGGATTAAACTAGTCTAACATAGTTGGAATGGACATAGCAAGTAGCGATACCAATCAGGCTGTAAAAAAGCTCTAGTAATCCTAGATAATAGCTATAATAATAGATGAAAAAGTATATTAGTAGACACGGTTTTGATATTGAATACCTGACACGAACGTCTGCTACACAAAGTTATTTAAATTATTCTGTATTATAACAGTTTTAAATTAAACTTAACAAATTGTAGCTGTAATAAGATAATAATGGATTCATCTTTTAACGATGAATATTTCAAATTGTTTAAATTTCATTCTATTTTACATTTTTAATCGTTTATTAAAATCAGGCTTTAAAATGATTTGTTCCTTTTTATGTTCTGTTGATAATTTCACAACGTTTAACCTTAATTCCCAAAAGCGTACCGCTTAGGACTTTTAAAAAATCTAACGGTCACTTCAAAAGAAGAAAAAATATTGATCGAAGAGTGCTAATTATTATATTGCGCCAATAAAACTGGTGTGTATGGACGGCATTCTGTAATTTTATTGCCGTCTTATAGAAGGAAGGCTGTCTTAAAAATTTATACTTTGTTGGGTGCACTAGTTTTTTAAAAATAACGGTACACCTTTTGTCAACAAAACATTAAATGTGCATTAAATCTATATGAGCTCAACCCTTTTAACAAATAAACCTAATGCTATCTAAGGAATTTATCGGTAAACTTTCTAAACCCCTTATAATTGCAAAATTACCCCTTAAGGGTGTCAATTAATGACTGAGCAGAATATTTCATTTTTGCTTTTAAAGCTAAAAGTTTACAGTTACTGTTCTTTAAATGTGTTTTGGTATTGCCCTTCTACCATAAAAAGGAAAAAAACGAATTTGCAACTTTTTGCTACAATAAAATGCTCCGAAACGTTTGACCCAATTCACTTGCCCTTTTTAAAGTTTTATTGCTTTTACCGTTATTTGCCATCCTTTTGTATAATTTCTATTTTTGTAAGGATAAATGTAACTTTCACTAGTGCAGGAATAAAAAGACACCGCCTAGACTTTTTGAATTGTGACTTCATGATTGTACCCCTTGCGTATTCTCAATAGACTTCTATTTAATCTTTACTAAAGAAAAAATTAAATTTTATAGCAGTTTTATAAGAAATGAGAAGACTGACTAACTATAACTAGAGAATTAATGAATCATAAAGCAGTCACAGTATACAGGTAAGGAATAATTGAGAAACCACAAGACAATAAACGCATATCCAGATGTGCAGGAGAAGATAGAAGAAATAGCTTTAAGGAAGTTATTTTAGATTACCTTCATTAACATGATCATCAAGAGAGTGATAGTAGAAATGCCGAACCCACAAGAGAAACAAATAGTAGTGCCCAGTTACTCACCATTGATTGGTGGCAAAACAAAAAAGAACAAAGACCTGCCGTAACGATTACCAAAAGTTAGATTTAATCAGATTTAAACAATTTTGGGTATTGAGTAGTGGACAGACCTGATCTATAAATCTATCCAGAAATTACAAAGTACCGCAGAAGATTATTAAAGTCATTTGTTGTCTACAGTGTCTTTTTCAATTGTTTCTGTCTCCCTTCTTTGGCCCGGTTTCTATTCTCCTTTTATTAACTAGCGAAGCTTCTTTAAAACTTTAAAGAAGTATAGCATTATCTGATCATAACAAGAAGAAAAAGGACTCTACAACCAAGCAAGAAAGCTGGCCATTTACTTATTCACTTGTTTTTGACCTCTTGACCTTACTTACCGCTGTTTGCTTTTATCTCATGTCAGAAGCTCGTGATCAATGCCTAAACCTCTATTCATTAGATCATAGAGCTGAATATTTTAGAGATATTAAGATTTATATGTGAGTAAATCGATCGACGATCGGTCATTTACTGTAATTCAAAGAGACTTAATCGAATGAACAAACAGGCATAGTTTTTGTCCGATTAAAAATTCTTACATTAAGAGACTACAATAACCCAATGCCCAACAACTTCATTTCCCTCTTACCATAACTAGCTTTTCATGGACCCTGTGCGTTTTATTTCTAAATTCCTTACTTTAGTTATTTTGAAAAAAATAATAATGAGTTTCTTCCTCATTGTAGCCTCTGCACGCTAGCTCTTGTGCAACTGTCAGATTGAAAATTCCACTGCTTCCTTTGGAAGACTTTCCAGGAAGAAGACTGTTCCTACTCCTGAGTCGTCTCTCAAAGTTCTTGGTGCCACTGCCTAGGCAATGTTTTATGCTCTTACTTAGCTACCTTACGGGCAATCCCAATCCAATTTCCGGTCTCTTGGTACATTCCAAGGTTAATTAGCCTACAAAAGCAATCCAGTACAAGACCCAGAATTGCTTGGAAGATCTTAACGCTTTTATCGTGATTGAAATATCATTGCGCGTCGACCAAGACAAAGCTGTGTTTTGATCCTTGGTTCGTTCCTTGTTTTTTCTGACAACTTGGCACCACCTGCGTTTAAAACTAATTTATTTAGATCTACAAAACTTTGTTCACCTTATCAATCTTCTCTTAAAAGAATAAAAACAGCTAACTTTTTGTGTAACCTTCTCGTATTTCCTGTTTTTTGCACTTTTCTCTAATCTTGTATGCCTGTGTAAATCTAGTCCTCATACGTCCCATGCGTGGTATTGACATTGCCAGGGGAAACTTTTAAGCTTAGCGAATTGCTGCACTTTTTTCAGTTGATTTGTGCAATCCTTTGTCAGTATTCGAGCCTCAGCTCTAGCCTACCTTATAAGCATTGCGTACACTATATGGGATGTAGCTATTCTAACCACTATGGTATATCCAGTAAGCTTTTTGAAGGAAAGACCACTGTTTTTATCGCTAGTTTTCCAACAAACCCAAAATGCTGTTGTAATTTCACTCATTATTCTTTCTAAGGAAGGTTTGAAGATTTGTTTACCGCCTTACACAAATAAAATGCAGTTCTTTCATCTAAATCGGTTAACTTTTCCTATTAAATGATATGGATTTCTTCTGCTAGTCAATCGACCGATTATTCTTCACACACCAACATTAGAACTCACTGCGTAGATTTTGATACAGTTCATCTTCATTCTCATAATCTAAAAATGTCATCCAACAAGGAAAAAGATTGTGAAAGAAATGAGTAGGTTTTTGGAAAGGAATTTGCTATTGACATGTTGCTCAAGATATCATAATAAAAGCTATCATCTACGCTATTATGAAACGCTGAACACAATAATGATAAGCGAGTCTTAAAAAGAAGCTAACATACTAAATTGTCAAAGCGTTGTACAAAAGCTAAAGGTAAAATTTGAAGATGAAATGATACTAGTGAGATCTCATTAAGAGGAGACTGGAATGTTCAAATTGTTTGTAACATATACTTTAAAACTTTTTAATCAGTTCTATCTGGAGGTCAGAGATTGAAGATCTTGTCTCATTGAAAAGAATGAATTAGATTAAATTAAATGTAAATTTCTAAAACGATGGAATTTCTAGTTCGACAGCAACCATTGAAGAAAGGCGCATCTACATAATTCATTATAATAGGGAGCATATAGTGGCTGGGTGCTGCATACTCTAGGAAACGCCCCAAATCTTTTCGGGCAGTTTTCAGTTGCTCATAACTCCAATCAGTCTGAGCTTATCGAGTATGAAAAACGCTGTAGATTCGCATTTTAAATGATACCCTTGCAGCCTTGAGCCTCATGTAAATAACGCAATGGAGTAAAATCTAAAATGCGTGGCTGTTAGAAAACTCAATTTTTGGTCACTGTTCTGTCAGAATTTGAAAATGGACTACCTAGTGGGGAGTGAAAAAGAAGTATCGATTTTGATCACTGAAGATCCTATTTTTTTATCAGGCGAAATTTATTTAATGATTTGACTACAATAAATTTTAATTTCAGCAAAACTCTTCCTTTATTCCTAGTGGATTACTTTTAAAGGTACCGGGTTGTATTTATTCTTCTGAAAAAAGTAGCCCATACAGCACACGAACGTTCATCGGACGTCCAAATGTTTAATTTTTGACTGAGAAACATCCATAAGACATACATTTGTCACAACTTTGGACATTTAACGGATGTGCGTTACTGGACCTAATTTGGGTGCAATTTGGTATATGATCATCCGATGGACGCCCAAAAACGGACATCCATTTGATGTACAATTAACGTACAAAAACATTCGGATGATGCATGGATCAAAATAGGATGTCCAGTGGCACCCGCTAACTATCCGGACGTCCACTTTACGTCCATAGACATCTGGATTAATTTCGGACGACAAATGGTCGTTCGGTGCTACATGGAATCTAAACCGAAAGTCGCCTGTTTAGTTAGGCATCCTAGTCTAGACATTTTGGAAATTAATTGCGAATTTCTCTTACTTACATTTCTTAGTCACTTGAGTGTAAGAAGCGATAGAAAAAAATGTCATGTACAATCATCTTGATCAGGTGTGCAAATGCAACACTTGCAATACCCGTAGGACCACCAGTGATTTTGATTCGGTTCTTGTCCTGTCAAATCCTCTTACTGTATTTGTCAACTGAAAACGATTTCGCAATAGATGGATGTTCAAAAGGTGGCGATTCACGGTAATCCTAGTAGGTTAATCATTCTAAACAAAACGGCTTTAATCTTTGCTAAATAAATTTCCTTGATTTTTTGTTCTTTAAGAAATCTAACATCATAAAAGTTGTCTTCTTATTACTTTTCAAATTCTGTTTGATATGTTGAAGATTCTTGAAGAAAACTTCAAGCCATGAAATTAGGTTTGCTGAATACATTTGGTAGATAGACGAGAATGCAGCACTTTCTTTGTTACCATAGTACGTATTAGGTAAGTTTCTTACTTTATTTTTTTATTTTATTATATTTACAAAAGCAAAATATTTTGTTGGTCGCGTTTATTCAGCTTATGCATTCTCTCGTTCTGGAAGTATTCAGAAACCTGAAACATCAACTATTGCGTAGTGATAGAATTGATGTTCTTTATAGAATTCACAAAATTGCTGGGATAGCTTCCACACAATTTGTGTAGTATATCCTAGATATTATTCCGTTAATTGACGTCACTTCCCACATACCAAAGTTGAGCAATAAACATTTCTAAAATGTCCTATGCATTTTTTTAAAAAATGCTATATGGAATCATTGGTAATCGATACCAGTATTAATATTTCACCTATTGTGTAATTAACTTAATGGAGCACAAAAGAAACAGTCGGGTAACTTTAAAATTGAGATGTTAATGTGATCTATGCTACTGGTTAAGACAAGCAGCAAAAATATTGTTATATTTGCATATCCAGTTTTGCATTTAACCTTTTATGTTAAATTGGTTTACAATTCAATTTGACATTTTAATTCTTTTCAACGATTTTTTATTATTTAACTGCCTTAGACGTTTCAATTACATTTTGCAATGCAAAATATAAATTTCGTTTTCATTTGCATTTTTTACAGACAATAATATAAATTTCTTCCCTAAAGCGTGGGTGCGTACCAACCACAAACTATAACACTGTGGTTAGACAATCATGCCATCGTTTTTAAAAGTGTTTAAATAATTAGTCATTTTTCAACGGTAGCTAAGGATTTATCTAACCACTACGTGTGATGTGAACTAATCTACACTTTTTTATTTGCTAAGGAATTCTCACGTAGGCAAAATTCCGCAAAAAGTTCGGTAATAACATTTTCCTCCCACAATTTATATTATTATTTAGTTAGGATAGGTTTTTTTGGTTTTTTTGTTTACAATATTTTAGAGGTTATTAATTCATTACGTATTGGATTTTTGCAATATTAATTAAAAAACTCTAGTTTCAAAATTGTTTTTGCAATCACCAAGTTTTTATTCAGTTAAAGGTGTGTGACGCATTATTGTTTGACAAAGTAAAACTAGTTTTTGTAGTATTCTTTGTTTTATTGCAACCTATTATGTTCAGGAAGACCTTAATGTTCTTGTACATTAATAAAATAAATTTGCCATAACTAGAGTGCAAGATACAGAAATTGTAATCGTAATTTTGTAACCTTTTTATTTTTCACTGTGTTAAGCAACTGCCTTTTCTTTTATCAAAGGGAAAATTAACTTATTGTTAAATGCATTAGTTCATGTTTATGTTCAATAATTTTTTGCCAACCTCATCTTCCTTATTTACATTATATGTTAATAAGTGCATCTGCAAGGGCAGGGTAAATACGTGTTTTGCGTAATACGTAACAGAGTGAATCAACATAAGTCAAAAGAGTAGATATCCAGTTAACATCAAAATCACACGGTTTTCAATTAATCTAGAATTAATACAAACACATGAAATCAGTAAATTTAGCAAAGAACATTACTTGTATAGTTGTACTGCATTTTCCTGAGCTACAATAAACGCTAATATTGAGAATATAATTTAGAAGATCCGTTACTGTAATTCATCCGTTTCCGAATTCATAGACAAACTGCCAGGTCAATAGCTCAGAAAAAATTTTTTTAATTAATTTTTATTATGCTACCACCTTTGTTTAGATTATCTAAGATCAAACGAAACCTTGCTGACAAATGTACTATAGTTGAACTGTTTAGATTGCTTGCTTCTTGTAAGATTGGACGTTCGATAGTCTCTGCGTGTTTTGACACATCTTAACGTAATTGATGCACGGTTCCAGCTCAGAGGTTCTCACAAAGGAAGAAATCATCCAGAAAGAAATCCATAAACGCATAGGTACAGTTTATGATCAGTCTGTCCTACTAAATTAAATTTTAGAACAAGCAGCCTAAGTGAAGTAGAAAATTCATTTGAAGTAGTGACACTGACAATCCGGAAAAATGTGCAAAAAAGTCAGAAGATTTAGTTTTGTTGGTAATGAGATTTAATTAATTAATTTAATTTCTCAAATAACTGAAGTAACAGGTATCTATGCAGTTACAGTCTCGAAAATAATTTATAGAAACCTGGACATGTCCAAAGTCAGTACAAGTTAGGTTCCAGAAATGCAGGCGCTATTTCAAAAAAATACAAGGTTCCAGTGCAGTCAGTATAAACTTGGACATGTTTGGTGAGGACCAAGTCAATGTTTTTATTGTTTGGTGAACCTAGAGGAGACTTAGATGTATCATACAAATCAAGTTCAAAGTAGAAAAATCTGCAGGCAAGATAAATGGTAACTGTCTTCTGGAACGAGAAAATATTTGCTTCTCAGCTTTATGCCACAATGACAACCATAACTAGGAAGAGCTAGGGCAACACAATGATTGCTTTACGGCAGTCTATTAAGGAGAAATGGACATGGTGCACATGACGGGAAAAGTGTATGTTGCCATCCGACGATAGCTAAACTATCCATTTGCAGTTCTGACCTGGTTCTATCAAATTATTCCCTGTTTCAAGTTTTGAATAAATTTCTTCGTGAGCACACTCTTTCTAGCGATAAAGAAAGCAGAAAGGCGATCACTTTTTGCTCCGAAAACCAACCAAAACAACTCTTTTTGAAAGAGTTAAAGTAGCTATAAGAAATGTGAATGAAGTGTATGGGATCGTTCGGGGAGGCTGCATTAGAAAATTTATTTTTTTGAATTGAATCACCCTGTGACTGTTATCTTCATTTTCAACAACCTTTCCGTGCCAAAATAGCAGCAGCCGTTACAAGGTTTATAAATTTTCGGTCATGAGGGGTGTTTTCACCTCAAATTTAAGAAAAGAATCAGTGAAAGACATGTCTGGCACACATACAAAACAAATACCAAGAAACCCAAAAGCCCTTCAATGGTTTTCCCAAACGACACTTCTCGCTAGTGTTCATTTTGCAAATACTATGTCATGCAATCTCACATAATATCGTTATTACAGGTTCAGACTAAATTGTTCTGTTTTCACTATTGCCGTTAAAAACAATATTGTTAAGAAGAGTAAAGCTTAATGCCCAACCATTAACTGTTGTAGGCAACCTAAAAGAAAAAAACTAAACGCGGTCTCTCCCTACATCTTGGTTTACAGAGCGCTCAAAAGGTGACACTCAAGGTCTGTAAATAAGAAACAAGCAAGTCTTGGTACGTGGAGTCATTTTTCTAATTCTGCTAAAACTACTTGGTACCATACCATGTGGTCAAGTATGAACATTTCTAAACATGAAAATCCTTACTATTACATAACCATCCGATCTACTATAACCCTTCGCGCCAAAAATTTATTTTCTCTTCTATCATTTTTATTACGTTCTATTTCTAAGTTATTTGATTTTCTACCACTTCTCTTCTCATAGACTACACTCTTTAGCCACGCCAGAAGTTTCTGCCATAAATCTAAACCTTGGTGATGATTTCTTAGTGCAATTGTTTAATTACCTTTCTGTTTCAAACATTTTAACGTTGTTGTGCAACCAGAGATATCTGGAATATTAACATTAAAGTCACCAACGCTAGTAATAACTAGTCTACCACCAACAGCATTTTCTTCAAATTGCTTTGGGGTGTCTTAATTCGAAGATGGCATCTATAAATAATTGGAATTGGAAGAAATTTTCATGACAATTGTAATTCTTTAAAGAACAAAGTAGCGTCTTACAGTTCATCTTACCAACATTGAAAGTTTCTTTCAGAAACAAGGATCATACCAGAACCTCTGGCGCACTCTATCCATTATGCTGAATGCGATCAGAAAGTGCCCGTACAGATACAACTTGATGTTACTCAAATGTAGATCTTAGGAGTCATATTAGGAGATGCTTTCAGTTAGTTTCGAAGAGATCTTAAAAATATGGACTTACATTCTTACTATAAATGGAAAAAGACTGTTTAGCAACTAGGAACTATTGTAAAATAGTTATTTCAAAACACTCCATGAAGAAAACTTTTAGTGATAAGGTGAAAAGCTATAACGCATCAAAACTGCCCAAGACATCTCCCGGTTCAAGGGAGACTTTAGAAGATAAATTTAAGGCATGTGAAGATGATTCTCTAGTATGACTCTCGCTAAACTGCGAGCTAGAAATTCTATTGTGTTGACGATTGACTGATAAAGAATATCGGCTTTGTGTATTTTCAAAAACCACACAGCCTTAATGGCTTCAATACTCGTAGTACTATTTGGAGTTGGATTCCTTAAGGTAAGCTTCAAGACTTGCTAACGTTCAATTTTTTTCCACATATTACGGTCTGGTAAAGATGACAAAAACATCACAACAAAGTTCTTTAGATCAGTATCATTTTACCTTGTTAAGATTGGTAATTTTTTTAGATCGACTAGCAGTTAATGGTGCGTCTTCACTTTCCAACTAGCTTCGAGAAAAAAGAAAATTGAAATTGACTAAACAAAATACTGGAAGGCTACTATAATAAACTGTCAATTTCTACATGTGGAAGAAATCCTACATGATAACAGGTACAATAGGGAAAGCTGCTTTATTGGTGATGGTCAGTTGTAAGATTTCATAGGATCTCGACAATGTTATAATTTGTAGCTCTATTTTCATAGTTTACCACTTTTTGCCTTGAACGAATTCTTCTCTCAAGAAGATTAGTTTCATTACCTTGGCGTTGATGTATAGTGAACTTAAAACACTACAGCAGTTTAGACCTTCATTTGGATGATTGATTTTTCACTCTTTTTATATGTTACGGAAAACCTTGACTATTTTTGCCGTTTCTTACCTCAACTAGTAGTTTTCATGCCTTAGAGATACTTTCTCAAGAAAACGCATTTTAACTGTGCAAAATAAATTTTTAAATTTTTTCGATTTATGTTAAGTGCATTTTATAAAGCTCTGTAGTATCAATTTTACGTTTTAAGCAATAACGGGAAAACAAAATGTTTGATTTAATATCATATTAAGGTAATGTCTGAATATGCTAAACTAACAGTAAGTATGACAAAGGATATAATGTATTGTAAAATTATCATAATTTGTCTGGAAATTCTAGTGAATGACGTAACTAGACGATTAGACATGTTTTGATGAAGTCAAGTGTTAAAGCCAATGGCGAATAAAACATCAAACAAGTTTTAGATAAATTAATAAAAAACAAAAAGGAGCGTCTTTAATGGAAATTAATGCTTAAGCATTTATCAAAAGCCTCACTTAAAAATAGAAGATAATCTAAAGAAGTGTGTTCTAAAAAAGACAGATTTTTGTCCAATTTTTGCATAAAAGTATTAGGAATCTTTAGTTTTCTTTTAGTTGCTTGTTTTAACCTCATAGTTTTCAACAAGATATTATTCTTTTATCAACAAGTTTCATACAACTATTGAAGAAGTTCAGGTTTTACGAAATTATAAAACATGCAAATAATACATAATTCAGCGATTATATATTATTATAAAAGAAGAATGATCTTTTCTAAAAACATAATAGTCATTATTAGTCATTTTTATAGTGCAAGTAATATTTACGTTTAAATTGGCACATGGAATATGCATATGTGACTATAAATATTAAAAAAAGCAACATTTAATTGCTTACCTACTGCAAAAGAAAGACCATATTTTGAAGCAACTATAAGAGAAAGAAAAAACAACTTACAACCTGTTTTACAACTATTAATCATGTTTACACCACTATAAGAGTAATTTAAATAAAGTTTTGGCAGAAAAAGATAGAAGGTGTTACTCAAATCCGAGAGCATGAAAATTGCACCAAGTGTATGTCACTGCAATAACGCTTGGTAATATAACATAACATTAATTTTTGCAAAATAATTTTTTGTTTAAAGATGAACTCAGTTTAATTGTTGATTGTTGATTTTCAAATATAATTAGCTAATCTACAATAACTCATGTGCATTCAGTATTCCTCATGTTCTCAATTTAGTGGAACTAGAAATGTGCATTATAAACATAAAAATATTCTAACCCAAAAGTAAATGATCATAATTAAGAAATTCTTTTAAATCGTATTGAACTTCGTTTTTGCAATTTCAAGTAGCTTTGAACACTGAACAGAATGGTTTTAAAATTATCTCCACTAAAACTAATGTTTCCAATAAACTGTCAGGGAGAATATTAATCCAGATAAGGAAGATTTTGAAAGTAATCATTCTGACTTTCTATTCTAGTAAAGACGATAATTTTATTGTTTTACGATAAGTTACAATTTTTCGTATTTGATATATCTGAAATTGACTTAAATAGTTTATGTTGGAACTGTCCACCACTTATCTCCACACAAAATTCAGTTCGCCTATGTATACCTACGCTTCAAGGGCATATTTACAGATTTACTCCAGAGTGTTGAAATCGATTAGTTTTTGTACAGAACGTACTTTTAGCGAAGCTAATACATGTGGTCACTCAACTTATATTTAGAGCGTCACCGAGGTGCCAAAGTCAGGTAGCATTTCTGCGTAAAGCACAATAGAATTGGAATATTCAAAAATGTCTTTTTATTGGAGATAGACTTTTAGGACAAGATAAAGTAAAACTGAAAATATTGTTTGATTTTGACGAAAATTGAAAATGTTTGCCAAATATTCGATGCTTTTTTATGTTCTTAAAAGCTGGGTGTCGCTTCTGTCCTTTCCTAGAAGGATGTGTAAATATGTACTTCAAGGATATTGAAAGAACAAGATTTATGACAATTCAACTTTATTCTGAAACGATACATCTTATTAAAAAAATACAAGAGAGTTTTTTGTCCCTAAGATATTTATAGATTTTAAAAACGTAGCAATTTTTCTTCTTTTAAGAGGCGTACCATAATTGTATCTATAGTATTAGGAAAATAAGAAATCTCAAATAAAACTTGGACATCTTGCATCTCGAAAACAGCGCATTTTTGAGAAAAATACGCATAGATACTCTGCTTTATTTTAAATTTTCAAACAAGCACCTAGACTTTTCGGGAATATTTGCGAGATATCTGTAGAAGGCAACTCAATTTTGAAACTAACAATAAAACTATGGATGAACATACCTTCTATTACATAACATATTATTGGCTTAGATTAACTCAGTTGTTTACTCCATAATTAGTTTAAAAAGTCATCTTCAGTAATGACTTTTGAATAGCTTTGCATTCAATTTCTAATTTCTTTGGGAGAAGAACATACGAGATAAATGACCTAAGGATACTGCTTTCAAGAAATATGGGTTTTCGCCCGTTGTATTTTAAACTTCAGATTTTATATCACTTCCGCTTTCAAAGCATCAAAATATCAATATCAACCTAACTTAACCTAACCCATCTAAACTAAACAATAATTGGAGGCAACCAGTAAATTAACTTAACCTAAACTAACTTAGTTTGAAAGTTTTGCTCTGCACCTATCTTAACCCAATAAGTACCATTAATAGAAATAATCAGAAATTTAAGTGAAAAATCTTTTAATTTAGCTAAAAACGGTCTACAAAAACATGTTTCACAAAAAAGATTGAAAATCAAATTTCTTATATACTCTCTTTTTGCTAGGACACTGAGACTTCAGAATACATAAAAGCACACAAAGGAATAAATACAGATTTTACAAAAGATGGTAATAAAATGGTAAACAGTGGTTGTATTACCCATAAAGATTACGGGGCTGCAACCGTCCTCAATATTTCTCAACAAAACTAGTCTTTTAGCTCAATGAATAAAATGTCCAGTAGTTTTTCCCAACCACTGGCAAAAGCGGTTCGCCTACAGTTCATTAAGCTATAAACCAATTTCCTTCCCAAAATGTTTGAAACGGTGGCATCATATAGTCGTTATGCACGACGCATCACTGGTGAGACTACATTTGCTACAATAACCAAATAACTTCTTTTGTACAAGAAGCATATTACTTGTTGCTTAATTTTCCTCAAATTATCAAACGGTGTTTTTCTATCTCTAATACAATACCTTGAACATACACATCAACAAGTATGGCAAGTAGTTGGATGGTCATCCTCATCAATTTTACTTCCTTTACATCATTTTGTAAGATCAGTTTGTAAAGTTTTTTACTTTCTTCTTTTTCTTATTCCATCTAAAAGTAACCTTAGTCATTTGACAGATTCAATATCTGCTACTTCTTTATGCTCATCAGACTAAGAATCAAAATTGTACAGATCTAATATTTACTTATTTTCTGGGTTATGTCAAAGATGTCTACGTGCTTTTCCTATAAAGTCATACATACTTAGAGTCAGTTTTTAAATATCGATTATAATGGCTATAATTATAGTGTTAGGAACGCAGGCCATATGGTTAGTAGATGGTGCCCAACTTGAAAACAAAAATATACTGCAAATCAGTTCTGATTGAATCTTGAGGAAAAGTTACCAAGATAAAAAGGCAAACCGTAGTGACACGGTTATTTAACATAGAGATATAAAGATTCTTGAACCCAACGCATCAAAATTTGATTATGCCTACATCTTCTAGATTTTTCCAAAAGTTTTCCATCCTCATTCCATCTACACTAAAACTTTAGATTGTTCATGCTATTTATCAAATATAAATTAACGTTAAGTCATAAAAGACATCAATAAATCATAGTAAACTTTATGCTTGAGACTCTCATGGGCAACCAGATACGATCGTGAATGCTTCTATAATCCCAATGTTCTATATATAGGACACGTACATTTTTCTAATAAAGTTGTACTAAAAAGTCAAAATATAGGAAAAAAAATCGCAAGAACCTTAAAGTTGGATGTTTTGAGTTGTAGTTTCAATGTAAGTCAAAATCAATTTTTTGCAATTATCTTGAAGATTTGATCATTTGTATCAAGGTGCAACAACACCGAGAAACCGTTGCACGTTGCTCTTTTTTTTTGTACAAAGTTACGAATAACAAATCGGCAAGATGTGAACATCAACAAAAAAGTGTAAAATATGTAGTAATTTGCAAATTAAAAAAAATCTTTTACAGGCAAAAATAGTTTTTGGGCTGTTCTATACATAAGACACTGGACTTAATGGGTTAAGCAAACCAAACCTTCGTAGATATGTAATTGTTTGTAAACTTACAGTAAAGTAAGATGTGCCAAGATTCTCATATCGTTAAACTCGAAAAATCATATTTTGGACGTATAACCTTCGATAAAGCCAGAAATAAAGGCAAAATGATGGTAAGTTAGTCTAAGACCATTATTCTTCTTAAGTCAAATATGATCTTATAATTGCTACATTTAGAAGTTACTTTAGAGTTCAACACGTGCTGTAGGATTACTTGGGAGAACCCAAAACAATAATGCAGTAAAAAATTGAGATGTGACTAGGATACGATTTCCAACTAATAATCTGTTGGTTATATGGTGTCTTCGAGTGTTTACAGCAGATTTTCAGTGTTCTCGGAATTTCCATATATTTCATAATATCATCAAAATTCGAGCTTGTAAGTTCCTAATTTTGATTTGCAAATTTAGTTTTGTAAATTCTAGACTACTTTGTCTACTTTGTTCTACTTTTCGAATGGTATGCCACAATACGCAGTTTCGAACTAATAATCTGTTGGTTATCTAAGTGCCCGCAAGTGTTTAGAGTAGATTTCCATCGTTTTTCTTAGAATTTCTTTTTTTTTCTCAGTTTTCAGACATCTATTGACATTAATTCGTTTTGCAAGTCAACAATTTTGTAAACTCTAGATCAATTTTTGTACAATGAGCATAATGTCACCAATTATCTACATTAGTGAATTGTTAGGCTAGCTTTTCAGCGCCTTCGATCCAGATTATACTCAAGTTAGAATTTTAAATTCTCATTTTAATAATCTTGAGCTAATTATTATAATTAAAATAAAACATGTAAAGTTGAATGCACAAACAACGCAAACATTTTGATTCTCTATAGAAAGTTTGTTTTTCCTAGATAATACTAAACAGTTACCAATTTGCTCTTAATTATAGACTAGAAACATCTAAGATGAGTCAGATTCCTACAATAAAATGTGAGAATGTTCTTTATGCGAAAAATGTTAGGTACATTGCCGATTGCTTATAATTATTGATTGGTATGTAAGCAATTTAAATAATTGCAAAAGTGGTTGGTATAAATAAGTTAAAAACAAACACTACACAAACATTTTAAAGAAAAAAATACAAATAAACAAAAACTCAAGAAAAAAATAATTCCATTCTAATCGTGCTTAATTATAAATGAATGTTTTGATCTTTTATCTATTAATTTATATAAATCCACTTCCTTGAATTATTATTGTGTAATATTTATTTTTAGCAAAAAATCTCTATACCAATAACATTAGTGTGGTATATATTATAAATTTCAATAGATTCCATCGCAACAAGTCTCTTCAGCAAGAGCAAAAGCCACTGATGGGTGCAAAAACTCATGTGGCATTCTAATTTTATGTCGCCCCCTCCAAAACGGCAACACCAATGATTTCGAACGTATGATATAAAAATCAAGATTCTTGTCTGTAGGACACTAATTCAAACATCAATATATTATCCCTCCTTCTGTCCCCACCAGAGGCCTGCCGACCTTCCGACAGGTAGGATCCCCTCCTGGCCCAGGTATCTCAAGACGAAGGAGTTCCTTAGTTCATTCTTTGCTTAGATCCTCGCTGTGGTTCATCTGTAACTCACGCTGAAGAAGTGACACTTTTCAGTCACCCCCTAAAGTGCACATAAACACATGCACGTACACATTCATAATAAACCATCGTGATCGTTTGACGTCTAAGGCACGGTGTGTTTCCCGACCTACGCGTTATTAACGACTGACACACTAAGTGAACTAAAAATTCAATCGAGTGTGTTTATTTATTAGTGATAATAACATTAACGTCTAATTTTATCCGATTTCAAAATTAGCACCGGCGAAAGTGTGGTTACTTATGTTATTTACAAGTGTAAAGTAGTGGTGATCATAAAACTGGGGCAATGGTTTCTAACTCAAAACAGTGACAATTGTAAAATAGGATTTGTGCATCTTACTATTTTTAATGGAACAATTTAGTTGGACAATTTATTTTAGTGTGTAATAATTAAAACGATTAAATTCAAAAGGTGAGTGATTTATTTTTATACGTATCGTTTAGTTGGGGTGCGAGAGATTTCAATGCTAAATCAAGCGACGAACTTGCGGGCCGACGCACGGTGAATGTTAATCTTATTAATGTTAATTAATGATTAGGATTATCACTTTGCAATAATTTTAAGTAGTAAATGAAATAAACTTTATTTTAAATTGACAAGTTAAGTAATCAGAGGCGCTAAAATTAAGGAAATACCTAGGGAACATAAAAAGGATTATAATTGTTAAGATCTGACAGCTGTAATTAACCGAGGTTATGACACATACCAAGCGCTATGATGATTTTAAAATTTAATTTTTCTTTTGAAGCTGCAACTTTATGGATTTTTTAATTGTTTACGTACGGTTTATAGCTGTATTAAGAAATCCACATGTTGTAGTGATATAAATGCTTGTCGGATGAGATAAGAATGCGTTATAAACAGTAGTATTTACGTGCATGTGGTTTTAGAATGATAAAGATAAAATCGTTTTTAAAGTTACTTGAAATCAACGAGATAGCCTTATCAAAGTTAAGTTTTTATTTTAGTAGAAATTGCTTTTAGGAAATTAAATTTGGTAACGAGTTCTTAAAATACAACCGTAATATATTAGAAAAGAACGGAGGACATTCCTCTTGACATCTCATACATTTAGCAATTTAGACTAAAAACCAAGCAAAAATATCCGTTAACCACAATATATCAGTCAGTTAATTACCAATCCCGCAGAGATATAATTTCTCTAGATCCATCAAGCTTTTCTTGCTTAATCTACAACTCCACAAGACAAAAATGAAAAAACCGAAACGCTACCGCGATAGATGTGTCCTAGCTCGTGGTATTTTGTTTTGAAAAATTGTTATATGTTCGCAGATGTTCTTCGGTTGAATAACTATATTATTTTAATGATTACCTACCTAAGAAATTTTTTAAGTCATGTCTTAATTTTTAACATTAAAATTATAGCCAATGAACTTTAGATAGATTGAGATTAGGATGAGTTAAAAAATGACTGACTTAAAGCGTTCTGAATACTTGGAATTATCAAATTAGGAGATCATTGATGATTAGATGCTTTTATTGCAACACTGATAGATTAGGCAAAAATCTACTTACACAATAGTGGGAGGGGGTAATTGCCCTATTTCCCCACTTTAAATAACGCCCTGATTTGGCCTAAACCAATTTGACATACCGAGAAAGTTAATGAACGTACAATTCAAGTCATATTTTGCAAAATATCAAAAATTAATCAAAACACTTTTCAATTCCTTTTTTGGCAAAGTATTGTTGGAATAACCTTTAGGAGGTAATTTAAAATCATTTTTCAACTGCATAAACTTTGCTTTTGCTTGCATGGGTGGATGATTGCTTTAGAAAATACAAAATTGTTTTTTCTCATGGCGCATCGCATTCCATCACTCGAGGGATTTCTAAATTATGTCCACGCCAAAAATAATTCATAAATAACCCAAAACTTGACGTTTCAAATACATTTCTCGCTTCTAAAAGGAAATTATTATCTTACAATAACACACCCTTTGAAAAAACAAGTGCATCGACCCAACTAACTCCTAGAAGGTCTTCCATACCGAAAGAATAAAGCCCATAACGGTTTCTACCGCAAAAATTTACATAACCACAAGTGTCCTACCATTGAAAATTTCATTCTTTCCTTCAAAGAATTTCTTAGAAAAATGTTAAATCTGGAAGTCCGACAATTTCACGCACCATTATCACCTACAACTGTCGCATTTTAAAGAGATTTACAAAGGGTGTCCGGATTTTACCTAGAAGAGATGAATTGGATTTTAAATACATTTTTAAAACAAATTTAAACAATTTTAAGTCATATTTGAACGATTTATTATTTTCTTAGAAAAATTCCCACAGTTCTCTTAAAACTGGCGGGTATCATTGTTATTATTTTTGCTAATCTGGAATGGTTGGAATGAATAGTTAATCCTTCCTGAAACGTAGTAAAAGAGTTTACTTTGATCTTTTTCCTTTCAAAGAACAAACTTGTTAATCTTCTGATTTATATGATGAATTGCTAATGGAAGAAGAAAATGCAAAATATTGCACATTTATCGTGCAAATTACATTCTAAATTGTAATTAGGTAACCTTGAAACGTCTAATATTTTATGCACGCCTCTTGATTTGCTTTTTGAATTAATATTACTATAATTATTATAACGAACCTTTTAGCCACCACGATATGGCTTTAAATTCTTATAATCATTTTCAAATTACATATTATAGAACAAATTTAATTATAATATTTATTCTTTATTGGAAACAAAACAAATCGAACTCCAGTAATGAAGAATATACTGTAAGTCCCAAACACTTAATTTACTAATTTCAATTAAGCATGAAAGTAACACAAACTCCCATTTAAAAAACTATTTGCGTAAACGAACCTATGCAAATCGTTTTGTTTCACAACGTTTTTTTCTAAAAGCGCGATTGCCGGTAATCGATCTGTAAACAAAGGATGAGATGATTATAATTTCAAAAAAAAGGTGCAATCAAGTACCATATTTGCTAAGAAGGTCACCTCCTACACTGTAAGCATCGTGATTGATTATTTTTCTAATTGGTGCTCGGGTTCAAGCAATTTTACTCGTTACAATAAGATTACATCTCTCGTAGTCGGGCGGACATCAGTAATGGAATAATTATTTTTCCCATTTAATATTCATATAAAATCTCTTACTATAATAAATTTTAGTTTTATACGTTAAGAATATTAAAATTGAAATTTCCCTCCTTTATTATACTACCAATAATGACTTAATCCTCGTAAAACAAGAAAATTGTTATGTTGCGCGCATCCCACTCCTGTTTGTTACGTATTGAAGACGGTGCGCAACTAAAGGAAAAATTCGCGTGTTGATTGTAGCTTAGCATAATATTTAGATTGTGACAGGAAAATTGCACGCTGCAAAATTACTTAATACGCTTAATGCATATATGTGGCGATATATCCTGGATCAAAGGTGAGTGTGGTCTATACAACCTGACAAGATGAGATCATAAAATAGACATAACATGCTTTTACCGCGAAAAACTGAGGTCGGTTATTAAAAATAGGTGACTAATAACTGATGCTGCTCGAGTGAACATAAACGAGCAAAAAGCAATTAACTAAATGATGCCTCTCTCACTAATATAACCTCTTCTTTCACATACACACAATTTTTTCTCCAAGCCTCACATACTAACTATATAACTCTTCTTCCTTCGCTTTTTTTCGGTTAAATAATTAATAAAAATTAAGTAAGCTCTGCCACCAAATTAAATCCAAATTTATTAGAAAAATTACATGTTATCGACAGATCGAAATCTCATATTTTATTATATTTAGTGGAATAGAATATCCGATTGGAGCCTCTCTTTCCTAAACTTGAAATTTACGGAACCTCAATTAAATTCTTGTATATGCATCCACAAGCGTTCTCATACATTATAAATCTCACTTACCCAAATTCCAAAACTATCCAAACTGCAATTAAACAATTAGGAAAATTACATCTCGAATGTCCATCAAATAAAACCGTGTGAAGAATTTCATTTCCTCTTCTGCCAAAAGCTCTACACTCTTAATTAAGTTAGGTTAGTTGAATCAATCTTCAAGTGTTCCTCCTTTCATCAAAAAGTTTTCTAGAGTTTGATACTTTCTTCCTGTAACAATAAAATATACAGAATTGCGTTTATCTTTGTACATATATTCCAGTCTATATTTCTCATATTTTCCTATTACATATTATCGAGAGTGTGGGCATTTCATCAATTTTATTAGAACTTCAATAAACATAGATAAATGACTTTGTTTCTTATTATTCCTGCGTAAAACTAGAAATTGTATTGTTAATTGTGTGTATTTTTATATTGAACATAATTTTAATTGCCGTGTCCGAAACGATTAATAATTGTCTAAAGCAAATACAGTTGAACCGAGCAAGCTTTTTAATTTTAGGTAAAACGCGGGAGTTGAAATATCAAATATTATTTTGGAATTTATTTGTTGTGTTCTAAGTTTCTCAAGATTTTGATATAATTTTCTTTTCAGTAATTGGTTAACGTTGATCCGAAAAGAACGACAGTTGATGCATCACCCGTACAATTCCCAAAAGAATTTTAATCGATAATTTCTCCAAATGGAGATAAGTGTAAGTTCCTTTAACTTAAGTTTCAATTCGTTCAAATTTCTATATTTTCATTCATTTTGATGTGTAATGTAATTGATTAATTAGTGGTAGCACACAGATCACATTTTAAATTGTCTCGTCGTAAAAAATATTATTTACGTGTTTTTGACTTATTTATCACCAGTTAACATTAATTTACAATAAATCGATTTAGATTTCCCGTTTCAATTAAATCAAACTAAGAATGTATAATAAACAACCAAAGTTACCTTGATTACAAAATTCTCTAAAGAAAAAGAAAATCTAAATGGTTGAACAAACTAACTGTATAAAGGAAGCCCGTAGAGTTAGAAAATGTAATTTTAGGCCACATTGTGTAAAAGCCAAAAGAAAGTTTAATCAGAGCGACATACAGTCAGAATTAATACAACGATTTTGATCATAAAAGGCCTGTTTTGATTCCCAAAGTTTTACCAAAACGCAAAATACTTAATGCAATCCCAACGATATAATTTTCATTCTAAAATCACATTACGCAAGCTTTTAATTGGCGTGATGAACTAGAACCATAATAATTGTGCTTTTATTAAAGTAATGGCCGCCGCTATTTTAATTATTAATTCCTTAAGCAGACGGGTAGATTTTCAATTTTAATTTAGTTCCTTACTTTCAGTTTTTATAAACACACGACGTGTTTGTTTTTCTATTCTTTTTTCTATAAATTCCCACGAAAATGAAATTATATTGCCGAGCATAGTCAACGACAATATGCAGTAATGACAAGTCGTACAATTCAGGATAGGAATGATGCATCCCACGTGGTTGCTTTTGCTACCGGTGACAGTGGTAAAGCCGACGGAAAATTGGAGGCTCTTAGTGCTTGTATTTCCCAACCTAACTCAAAATTTCTCTTTCTTGATGATTGAAAAGAGGCATAGCTTATTTCGGCCATTGCTGCTTCACAGCAAAAATATCAATGACTTACCAACTTGGATGAATTTATCAGCAAATATTGCTAATTCATGTTGTCCCTGTATTCTAAGTTGTCCTTGAAAGTTTTAAGTTTAAATTATCTTTTGTAAGCATTTAGTTTTCTGTATCATACTTGATGATATCTATACTGATGCTGATACTAGGATTGTTAGGATTTGTTTCAAGTTGTCTGGCATATCCTTCCTAAACAAAAGTGATAACAATACTAATACTAAACGAAAATTGTTTAAGATGCGACATTCAACAATATTTTTCCAATTTAAAGGAAAATTCACAGTGTCTTAAAAGAGCAGTCTAGACTGTGCGGATGCTTGATTAACGTTAGAAGCAGACCTTCAGTATAAACAACGTGGTTTGCACAGACAAACCTGAACTGGATTCTGAGCTTGTAAAGCTGGCGTTACAATTATTAAGCGAGCTTGGTACGCTCAAATTCTGTTCATCGAAAGTGCACATATAGCTCTGCGTAGTTCTTGTGCCTCCAGATGTTTCGACAACAATCAAGGCAGTTTACAGTCTATATCCCGAAAGTTTTCGTAAACTTTAATTTACCTATTTAATCTTCTTGCTCTACATTAATCTAATTTGAAGGATTAGTGCAGATTTTAGTTAATTAATCTCAAATAATGGTCACGGCTCATTCTTCACAGTGACGCGTAATTTCTCACTAACGCTCTCTATCTGTGAACTTCTCAAAAATTTTGCGCTTCAATTGCTCTTCGCTTTTAGTTTTTCATTTCTCAAAAAATTGCCTAAAAATCTTCAAATGGACTGCAGATGCCGCCGGAATACTTGAGAGGTTATCTTTTTTAGGCACAAAAACGTTGTGCGCGTTTAGTCAGTTTTGTGTCTCTGTTTGAAACATGATATCATCCTAGAAATGATATACATTAAGAAAATCAACCATTTTGATAGGCATTTATGAGTTTAAGTTTCTTATTGTCAGTGTAAAAACTTTCCTTAATTTTTTAATTTCCCAATGTGAAATAGACAGATTCGCCCAATTAAATTGTATATACTTAGTTCTGTGATTGTTATAATATTATAAGACATAATGAAGCAACTGATGTCAGAAATTGAACTGTTATTAGAAGTCATGATAAGTGCTAAGGTTTTATTTCGAATGCCAATTTCCAAATTTGCCATTTGCGCTATTTGCGCCAAAACTTTCGAGACGTACGTTAGTTAAACCTACGCGAGTACAGAGTGTTTGTTCATAAAATCTACGACCACGAGATTTATCTTTCGCATCTTTAGATAACACCATGCTATAGGCCTATAGTGTTGACTATATCGCCTTTACAGGTTCAAACATGGACGGATTTCCCATAGTCCAAACACAGATTTTATTACAGTCTGATTTTAGATGTAACGACGAACGCACGGTTTGTCTGCGCAAATCGGGCTGCACAGACTAACCGGTGTATATATCTGAGTGTGTAAAACAGGTTTTAAACCAGTTTTGTCGAGTTACATCCAACATGGAAAAGTGTTCCTATGCGTCGGGGCGTCGGTGACTGCGGATCTGCACATGCAAATATTTGAAAAGATTAAGAAGTTCTTATAGTTTCATTGCTTTTTAGGTTAGTAACTGATTAGCGCTTCTGATTTGTCATACATCAAAGTTGCCTAAGAATACCTAAAATGAAGATGTGAGAAGTGATTGACGCTTACGCGTTTTAAACAAATATTTCTCCAAGACTGCTTTTTTTCGGTACACGATTTTCAGAACTATTACATGCAATAAACCAACGATGTCATTTTTCATAATGTTTAGTTTTGTTTACTTTTCTAACTTAGGGGTTATAACACAGTTAGGCATTTTGATTTCCATAATAATTAATTGCGTACCTTCTCCACGAGTCTTCCTCTTTACCGTCTAAAATCGTATCTGCAATGTTTGTTTGTTAATTTCTGTTTCTTACTTTGTGTCTAAGATAAATAAGTAATGAGCTTATACAGTTGTAAAACGGCATTCTCTGGTGACTTTTTTAGGACGTAGGGATACTTTTAGGAAAAAATGCTTATCTTTCTATTAGGGCTGTGTTTTCAATTTTGTGTGTTAGTTCTCATTTTACCCCTATTAAAATCTTGATCGCAAAACTTTGTACCTAATTCAATTTGAAAATACTATAGAAGTGCAAGAACTGTAAAAATGTACTCAGAGTATAGCATAATTGTCGAACTCTATACGGTAGAATTTTATGACTTCATTAAATCACAACATAACGAAATGATAAATGAAGATTTACTCAACTACTAAAATAGTATTGGTTACACTAGATAGGTAGAACTGATTACGTAGCGGTTATTTCTACTACTTGTCCAGTCACTACAGACTTCGTTTATAATTTTAACCTGAAATTGTTCCTCCTTAAGTTAGTTGATATTTTTATAAAATTCCTAACTGACCCATATGAGTTTGTTAAAATATTTGTCTCATCATTTTATAAATTTATTAAAACTGAAGATACTTTCAGAGAATCGATAATCTTCATTAGATTTGTTTCGTTTAAATTTTATTTTTAAATGGAATTTCCAAATCTGAATGTTTTTTAGGTAAAGTAGCGCTCTATAAAACGAAGCATTTTAATTAATGTGTAAAATGCAAATAGTTGTGTGCATCCCGGAAACGTTTCTAATGTCACGGTTATCATCTAACTGTTACAATTTCATACTTGTATCATTTTCAACCTTGTAAGCTCTAATTTAAATAAATCATTCGAATGATAGGATGAGATTTAAATAAAACAAGCGTGTCTGCTTTCATAAAAGCACAAAATGTTATACTATGTTTCTGACTTTTTACAACAACAACTTATCTATTATTTATTGTGTATTTTATTGATTTTATTCAATTTTGTTCTGTGGTTAGATTTTATAATGTTACGGAGCAAAATTCTGGAGCTTTATACTGTTTGATTGTTTGTTCTTTAGGGTAGGCTATTTTTAGCCCTGCATGTAACAGCAAACTGAGCAACTTAAAATCCATAAAGTATCAACATAGATGTAATATTCAAAAACAAAAT
Source organism: Ignelater luminosus (assembly GCA_011009095.1). Taxonomy (NCBI): domain Eukaryota; kingdom Metazoa; phylum Arthropoda; class Insecta; order Coleoptera; family Elateridae; genus Ignelater; species Ignelater luminosus. The sequence continues at coordinate 40,653 of VTPC01007494.1, forward strand.
TTGATGTTCTTGCAGTATTAATTTATCCTTATCACTTTCTGAATCATTACTGTCTTTCATTTCTTGTTTCTCGTTTTCTTTAGTTTCAAGTTGTATTTTAATCATTACAACACTTTAAAGGTATTTTCCTCTCAGGTAGTCTTAAATGAAAACACAGTCATGTAAAATTCATACCACCAGTGATTCACTCAAAGTTATTGTTTATGCTCAATGTAGAAGAGAGAATCTAAAAAACTGCCTGGTAAAGTGATATACATGTTACTTACATATGTAAAGCACATACTCACTCATGAAAAAATATTCAAAGGTGCATTAACCATAACAACCTACGCCTTAAAATTGCTACCGTTAAGGCGCCAATATTGAGCTCATATTTATTATTATAACTGATTTCGTTTTACCCACCTGCCAAATTCTCAGTAAAGCCCACAGAATTTGCGTGTAAACCAAAGGCGTGGCGTTTAAATATTAAATGAAAATGAATTTGTGCACAGAAATTAGTCCTCATTTTCGTTAACGCCAACAAATATTAATTAAAAGAATGTAAATCTAAGGTCGGTTTAAATTAAGACTTTCCTGAATGAGTTTGTAATTATTGTTTTACAGTCCTCGAGCAAAACGTTCCAAATTGATCATTAATCTTTTTTATCTTTAAAACTTTCATGTTTCAAGAAATATTTACACTTCTTAAGATCGTATGTTGTAATAAAATATGTTAAGAAGGAAAATTATTGCGTATATACGTACCACCATTTTAAGCATTACAAGCAGATTAATTTTGCACCTGGATTATTAATTGTTATGCTGTGTAATTGTTTGTGCAAGCATTGCCCACACTGTACAATAAAAGCTTTTAAGAGAAGGCGTTTCATAAATGAAAAACTTTCAATTCAGAATGCAAAATAAAACACAAAAATACACCACCTGAAAGTTATAAAAATAAAATATCCAGACCCATTAAACTTTTAAAATTTTTCAGGGTACACATAATAAAATGATATAAAATTTCGATGATGACAGGACAAGACCGCCAATCAGGTTTAACTTTTCTAGGTTTTAAATTAGGCAAGTGACATACAGACAAGATTTTAAAATTTCCAGTTTTGAAAATATAACCTCATATTATAGAAGGTTATAATTTAATTTATTCCACCCAGCCTGACGTTGTAATATAATAATACGTAACTTCATTGTTTAGTTTTCAATTTAAATTAGTTCAAGTGAAGGAAAATGAGTAAGACATTCTTGGAAGAATAAACAATATGGAGCTTCATATAACTTTATTGTTTCTTAACACTTAAACCACAAATTTTATTACCATTTACTCTAGAATATATGTAATAATAATAATAACAGTAATACTAAAGCACCAAGCGTTAATGTTCTTGAAGATTTTATTTGTCAAGGGCTTAAGAAAACGTAATATTTTAACTCATTATTGTTGTAATAAAACACAGGAAATGATTTTGTAACAAACATCATTACTTATAAGAATGATGAAAATTCTTTTTTAAATTAAACCTGAATAAAATGCGACCTTGTTTGTACATGCACACAAAGTAGTTGAGCATCTAATAATAACGTCCTTTTAATTTTTATAACGCCACCTATGTTTTATGTTTTAGGTGAGTGATATCAATTAATTATAACGTTCTTTTTTAATACCTGATGGTACGAGTGCCATTCCGTGTTCTCAGTTTTATTTTAATGGGATTTTTATATCATATTATTGTACGTTTATTGTGTTCGGTATTTTTATTATAGAGGTGCGAGCAAATAACAACCGCCACACATTGATAATTATGATTGGATCTAATTTCTAAATTTACACAAAATTATAGTACTCCGAGACTTCTAGTAAACAGTTTCATTTCTGGTAATTAATTTGCGTGACAGATGAGTTGTGATTTGGAGGAAATTTTGTAGGAATATGCCATAATTATCTTGTACCATCTAGGAAGCGTACTGACTTTTAATCATTTTGAATTTCATTTAACCTGTATCCTTATAGTAAGGTCGTTGAAATCACTTAATTCTAAATATTGGTAGATTGGTAACGAAGTGATATATTGTATTGATGCCAATATAGTAGCTAATAGATGATATTGAACAGTAACAGCAATTTTGGGTCGCACTGACAAACATAAGTGAACAAGTCTAGTCATATTTTGACCTATTAACTCAACTTGGTTGAATTGAAAACCCAATTTACATCAATATTTAAAACACTCCATTACTCAAACCTTCTCGGTTTCTTACCTACTTGAATGTAGTAAGAGCTTTTCTTCACTCTCGAGCGAATCCGAGCAGCAAATAATTTAGTTAGTATACACAATCAGTTAACTCTAAGTAAATTAGTACAATCTTGATAGAAAATCTATCCTTCAATATCCAGGCCAAATTTAATCATAAAGAAATTTAGTCAATTCAAAACAACAAGATCAAACGAGGTTTGGAAATGTTAGAACTCTAATGTGATATAGTCACATCCCAAAAGTGTAGACCTATTAGGAATATCCAACGACAACCACTTAAATCTTTTTCTTAGACCTTTTTTTCTTGTAACATATCGCTGAAATGGCATTAATTCTAAATGCTTTTTTGTTCATTTCCGTTATAAAATTTTATACACAGTAGATTTGACGAACCTAATTAATTAGAATCTTTATAATTTAAATTCTTGAACTTCGGACCAAGACTTCACTTATTTGAAATCAGGTTTAGGGTTATCTCTTATATTCTGATGATATTATCGATGATTTACTTTTTTGAGAATGGCAATGGCAAAAATATTTTAATCAATTCATAGCGCTGGTTGCTTTTGATTATATTTATTAGTAAAGCCCGGATTTTCGTGCAGCAGGAAATTCCAGATTGTGCAATAAAAACTTGAAATTGTACAGTAAAAACTTTAGATTGTGCAAGATAAAATGCAAACAATAAAAATGAGGTTATGTTTACGAGTTTACGAGTCGCATTTAAGGTCGCTGCAAACAGCTGTAAAAAATATGGATAAGTTGCATACAACTCGCGCAACAACGTACCTACCAAAAATTTCCAAAAAAGTGTTTTAAAAATTTTTGTATAGAATTTAGACAAAGTTTATCATAGTGTCAAACAGTTCTAAAACAGGGTGAAACTCGAATTACAGTGCGCATTTACCTGTGATTTTCTCTCACTGCCTATAGAGTTATCACAGGGTACATAGTAGATTGTCTTCCCATCAGATTTTACTTCCGTATATTTTTCTATCCATCCTCGTATCGCAAAACTTAAACTGGTTGCCGTTTTAGGCATTTTAATTAAAGCATAGTAATTCAATATTTTTTTAGAAGTATAAACCCACCTTCCCTTGCTCTGATTCATCTAAAAAAATACTAGGAACGAGAGAGACAGTTTATTTTGACATGCAGTATAGGATTTTCAAAAAATAGGTAATGTGCAATTTTGTGCATTAAAACTACAGAATGTGCAACTGTATGTAGTAATCCTTAAAACATGCAATTTTGTGCAAAATAAAATCTATCTTAAAATGATCTACACATCCCAATTCCGATAAATAACTTGTGGCTGGCTGTTTGCGAACTAGCAAAAAAAAAAGGATGCAATTGCACGTGATTCCGGGCTTTATTTATTAGTAACTTTGGGATCTTTTAAGTTGATCGTATTTTTTAGACTCATCAACGGTTTTGGATTTATTTGGACTTTTTCTTTCCATCGTAATCAGAACGTATGAACGTTTTCGTCAGCTTTTTAGGTTAACCGGGTGTTGCATGTCGTTTTTCAAAAACGAAGCCAGGCCATTTCTTAGAATAGCAATCCGTGCAAACTCTACAATAGTCAGCTTGTGAAAATGCTTCAGAACTCATTTTCTGAATAAATTGGCAAATTGGGGCTCAAATCTTTTTACAGAGGCTTCGTGGAGCAACCAATCGAGCAGAAACATGTGGCTAGATTTAAAATTCCCAAAAGTTCATGCCCGCAAACTTAGATAATATCCTTGAAAACGCTAATCCAAATTCTCAAGCTCGTGCTGAAATTATAAATTCCCTCACCCCAAACAGAACAAGCTTCCTACCCCGCAAACGCCGCCGTATTGACTCTAAATCAGGTTCAACTATGCCTCCAGGAAGCTAGATACTTGTGTATTCCACGACACATGCTGAATATACCGCTACTTCGGTTATAATGAGTTGCTGACTTGCTGTACACCCGTAGTAGAAATGGCGCGTTTGGTGTAGCTGCTTCTGTTTATCAAACCGGCAGACCGAAGACAAAATCAGCGACAAAGCAGCTTTAAGGTTCCTTCGACATTTCCTTCTGCACGAACCATACCAGACGTTTTGTGTTGTATTTTCCAAAGTATGTTCGATGTCATATTGCGTTTCAAGATTCCAGATTAAGATAATTTCCTTCAGAAATAATCACTTTTCTCAAAAGATGGGAAAACACTCTATTGAAAATCAACATAGCTTATTTACGAAAGTTTTGAGATTAACAATTAATGATAATAATCAACTTATTTTCTAATTGTCATTAGTTACCGAAATAATTACTGCATTTGTCAGAACTCAAATAATTTGTGCTGTGATGCCTTACAAGTTAAGTAGCAATCCGAAATAGTCTCTACCACTTCGTGGGACGCTTGTCTGAGCGTGAAATTGTGAACATTTCTTGCCATGAGAATATCTCTACATCAATATGTCTAGTTATGTTAATGACCAAATAACATTTTGGCCGTTTTTAACTTCTTGCCATTATGTGCAGTCTTCCAAATGTACCACAAGTGCGACCAATTGATCAATTTATAGTTGACAACCTTGTTTTGTGTTTTCTCTGACATTAAACGCGTTTGGACTATTTAGGATAACGCGATCTCTTTGGGTAAAGTGAAGTTTTGAAGATTGTCAAGCAGGAAAGGCAACAATAATGAGTGGAAAATACAGAATGAGCAGATTTAAAAATAAACATATTTCACAATATCTCCGAAATTAATGTGAAGCTTACGAGCTTCTTTATTACCAAGTAAACTCTACACTGTACACATTTGTTTTAGTATGATAAGAGTGATTTGTAAATATTTCAAACATATTTTAGTGTTCAATATAAAGGAAACTCTTGTAACTATGTTGCCTTGTATTGTTTTTTCCACATTCACCGTTTAACTTGGATTTTCGTTATGTCGGATTGCCTCCGGTTCCAGTTGATCCAACTTAACGAGGTTCTACTGTATAGGGGGTTTTAGATAGCAGGCTAGAATTAAGTGCCAAATTATCTATATTAATGATTCTCAACCTTTAAGAAAATGAAGAACACTCGATTTTAAACAAATTTCTCGGAACATCAAAACTGATACTATAAATTGCCGTAATCGCCCCATGTTGGGCTCCAGAATTTCTATATGACAGATGAAAAGTAAGAAGAATGTGATCTACCACAAATACAGAATTTCTGTTACTGTTGTGGTTATAGTATCTCCCATTGTTACAGTTATTTATTATAACTGTCATAGCTATTTTGGTTATTTCTCCTTTTCTGTTAAAAATTAAATCCCACAATATTTGTTGTTTGGTATTGAATTCCATCAAGAATTTCTGCAGTAGTCAACTGTTTTGAATTTGTCAATAAAACTGAGTTCTGAATATCTCTTCTGGCCTTTTTTTTGAGTCAGATATTCTTTAGTCTATAGCAGCCTGTACTTCTAAGTTTACATATTTTAAGACACTTATGCAATATAACGACAGTATTATATTTTGATGTTCAACCTACTATTGTAAGAATAATTCGCAGTTAGAATTAAGACTACAGTTCTCATGTTAAAATGTGTCAAAACGATTATAAATTTTCCCAATTCCTTTCAAAATTTGAAGAAATAAGAATAAAAGGTTTTAATGTGGCATCTCCGTTCACTATTTCATTCCACGCTATCGATACGTCTTATCAGTAAAACATCAAAACATTTAAATATCAATCTCACAATCTCATAAATAAATTTGAAATCCGATCAATTCCTAGTCAATCTTCTCTTTCGCCTTAAAATATTTCAAATAAAATAAATCTCGAAAGGAAAAAATCCAGAAACACATATATATTCTAGTAATGTAAAAACAAATAAATCAGATGGAACGGAAAAAACAATTTAAATGGCGGACATTAAAATACCATCTAAAGTATAATCGACATTCGAATTCGTAGCGCGACGTATTTATTTGAATTTTAATGCGGACATCTTTTAAAAGTAATTCCCCCAAAAAAGATCGTAAGGTGAATTAACAACGCTCTGGTAAGGCACGCGATGGATCGTAAATAGCATTCGCGTGTTTAGATTTTTGTGGAATTTTTGTTATGGAAGAACTAAATCGTTCCAATAACGTGGTTACATAAGCGAGAAACCTTTAATTTTGCTTGTTTATTGCGAGCCATTTTTCCTCCACACGTTTTGGTTTTTTTTTCTCTCTAATGATGATTTGTGAACGGTTAATTAAAATTACTAATATGGGAAGACGCTATGTCATATGCATAATTAAGTGTCATAATTGTTTTAGAGATGGTTCGCGTAAAAGGTCATGGAAGTGGTAACATCGAAAGGTAGACACTTGATGTAAATATCATTAATTATTTTGAATTAAGCAAAAATACACATAATTATTAATAAATTAGCATGATTCAAATTAGATTGACAAATATTTTTAATAATAAACTATTTCTTTTCATAACCCACACAATTTGTATGTTCTTTTAGATTCCATTCTAAAACGTGTTTTGCAAAATACATATGACATTGGTAAATTAGGTTATAATATATTAGTCTTATAAATAGATACTAATTACATCAAATTAGCAAATTAGAAAGATCAAAGAAAGTTGACACTAAATATTATTAATAAAAAATTTAAAAAGGAATCAATGGTGCATCGCTAGGACCAATTTTGGGAATATCGGATATTATTGTAAGCATGTAATGAATGTTACAGAAACACGACGTTTCATTATTTAATGTTTCAGCCTTGAATGATATAATTTCATAACATTTTTTACAACAAAAGATGTACAGCTACCGCTCATTATAATATCTTATCTCTTTTGCTGTAATAATAACAATCATAATAATATAGTAAAGAATGCGAATGAGTTCATGACCAGGGAATTTACCGTCCGCAATTGCTGCGGTTCCGTTTATGCACCCGCACTATAAATTCATTGTTACAAAATTCTTTTGCGTGAACTATGCATTAAATTTGCTTTATATGACGAATGTGTTGTATAAAGAAATTGAATTTGCAATTTAATGTGGTGTGAAATATGACAACTAGATGTTAAGAGCTTTAAGTAACGACCTGTGCGGGTAAATCCAAGAGGAACACCCACGATGGCCGTGGATAATTTGCTGATGTGTAGAGAACGTGATCTAAATTTCAGTGAAATTATGAAAGTTTTGTTAAGTGGTTTTATAAATATTTGCGGTTTTTGTTAATAGAGGAATGAAGGCAACCTATAATTCTAAGATTATTTCTACCGGTATGAGTAATGTCATGTAAATATAAAACAGTTTGAAGGAATTACATAGCTGAACTGGAATGTACCAACTAACAAAAGATACTTCATATTCACGTCTCTAACATTCTAGAAATACCAATTAGTTAAATTAGAACAAAGTCACTTAATATGTGAATACTTGCCTATAATCCAAAACGGAATACAGGTAACACTTTTTTTTAAATGAGATCTACTTCTGCTACTTCGTCACTCTCTAGACTTTTGGACATTATGGTTCCCCTCAATTCTTGAGAAAATTATTCGTGATTACTGTGTTCAACATCAAGTCTGGCATGGAAATTAGAAATAGAAACTTTTGTGCACTCATCAAATTAAGATTTTGTTTATATGATCTTCCTATAAAAATTATTTCATTCTGTGCTTTTCCTTTCAAGATATTGCATTTGTATAACAGACAATTAGTTAAAAGTGTGTCTTGACTAAATGCAACTTTGTCTCTTCGAAGATGGATACATACACATCCATACAATTAAACTGAAGAAGCTTTCGAAGTGTGCTTATGAAGAAGAAAATTTCTTTTTTATTGCATTATTACTAGCTGGTTAGGATTAGGAACCTAAAAACAAGTATATGAGTTAATGCTTTTGGTCATCGTCACTGCTCATGGCGAGAATATTTGGGATATGAGATACAATTAGACGGAGCACAACAACGACCAAATGTGATTTTCGTGTCAGTGATAAGATGAGCAAATGATCTATGAAGGAGGCAGACAACGGTCGACTTTATTTTTATACACCAAAATCCAAGAAAGTCATCGCGCTGCTTTAGAAACCTTTAGCTGTTCATCCATCAAAAAAGTAGATTTCTAGGAAGAGTAAAGGTAATCAATTTTATAGAGATCTTTGTTCCGGTATTTACTTACACTTATAAGGAAAACCACGCAGAATGCGAATCACGCTGCTCAGTGACGGGTAAATCGTTGAAGAGTTTTGGTGTACATGACCGTGGAATTTCTGTAATTACTTGTGTATTGCAGTGGAATTAGTGACATTACTCCCATTAGTGGGAATAGTGACACTGACATAGCATTAGTGATATAGTCCCGAAATTAGTGGCAGTACAAATAAATTAATTTTCTAACTTTTGAATACTTCTCTCCGCTGCTACAGTCCGAGACACCGGACTTGGTTGGGTGCCAGATTTGCGGCTTGGGTTTCTTGTACTTTTAGCCTGCTTGGAGTAAACGCTGGTGTGACCGCCTACGTCGACTATCGGTCGCATTTTTTTGCTGTGTTTTTCTGTATAAAAACTGAGCTCTGCCATAGAGCTATTACTTCTATTAACCTTCCTAAGAGAGCTAAATACAAACATTGATCGGATTTCCTTCTCCATTATAACCTTCTTGAGAAAAGCAAATAGGAACACGGTTGGGGTTCCATTTTCCATTAATCTTCCTAAAAGAACTAAGTTTGAATACGATCCTGTTTACTCCCTCAAACAATACACCTACTCTGGCATAGGATGGGGCTTTGCCCGCCACTAACATTCTTTACAGAGCTTCACATTCTATTAACTTTCCTACACGAACACAGTTTACGTTCCGCTCTCCAAGAGGACATCTCGAACACTCGGACTTTTCCTCCATTGGGAGACTTCAGGTGACCCACCGTTAAATTTTTACTTATTCGTACAAAAATTGCTTCCCTAATAGCGCCAGATGAGATACACGATGATCCAATGAAGAGAAGTGGGGAAGAAACAACGATCCGAGGTAACTGTTAGCTATCGCAGAATGGAAATTTACCGTGGCTTACAAAGTCTTTAGACTTAGCACGTGCGATTTGTGTGAGGCATAAAATAGAAAAGAGGGTTATTATGCGTAATTCCTTACATATTCAGCGGCAACAAGAATAAACCAGTGAAAATGCAAGCATGATCATCACGAAATCTAAAAAAATCGCCATTTGCTATCTCGACTATCTCGAGAACTATTCGAAATAACGAAATACCGATTATGTATCTGTAATCAGGAGAAAGTTCTAGGTTGACTTCATATTTAACATGTCCTGTAAAGTTACGGGAACATGGCAACAGACAGATGTACAGAATGTTTTAGATTTCGTTGAAAAGTAATTTGTACTGATTAAATTAGTTTTGCAGGAACGCCATGAGGCTAATGATTTAGAAAGAGCAAACTGAGCGTCGAATTTCCCAAAACATTTGGATACTAAGTTGCAATTCTTTGGTGTTACTAGGGGTATTGCTTCTGGCATTAGAGAAATTACAGTGGCATTACTGAAGTGAGTCCTTCTCTGCTTAGTTAACCATTCTGTGTGAGTTGATGTTTTTGATCTTTTCCACTCCTCTTGCCACCATATAATTCAACGCCAAAAGAGTGTGATATGTGTAAACAAATTTTAATTTTCTCACGAAGTCGATATTATGCCATGGCTTATTTTGAAAACCGATTCAAGAGTTACCAAAGTGAAGAACTGGATTCATTAATAGACTGGTTATGCGCACCAAAACGGGACAAACTTTTTTAACCGAAAAAGACAAAAGGTTTGAGCAGAACGAAAGGATTCTTCTTCATACGACCAAAAGAAGACCTATTTTGAGATACTAAATGTAAGTCTTAAAGTTTTGGGCATGATACTGTAGGAAGCTTTCTTGGAAAGTAAGCTGTGTGTCCTTTTTCATTCTACAGTTGCCAGATTGCTATATCTCCTTGCCTTGACGCTTTCATTCTTGAACTACACACATCTTCTAATTATATTGTCAACATTAGTGTCTCACATCAAATATAAATTGAAAATGTTTGAAGGTAGCAAAGATGTTTTCTTAAAATTCCATTCCATTTGCTCTTTCTTACAGACGCAATTATTGCTTTTTAGCATCCACAGTACTGAAACTTAAAAGATTGGCAACCTAAAACAAAGACAAGTGAGTTGTCAACCTTTAGAAGTTTAGCCTTTTGAGAAAATAAAAAATGTCACGATCTTCTCAACCTTTTTTCTAAAAACGCATTAAATTTTTTTGTGGTGATGCTAAAGGAATTCTTAAAGGACCTACGACAGTCTCAATTGATATTTCAGCAAAAATTATGTTGAGGTGAAATATGTTTACTTGTAACATTTAGTTTATGAAAGCCATAATTGAACAAATTGGAAAATCTGCAAAATTAATATAAGAAGAGAAAGAATCGTGATGTATAGTGATATGATAACCATTTCTTGTTAATTTTCTAATGTGAACAGAAACACCATATGGTAAGGTCGAAAATGTCATTAGCAACGAATTACTATAGAAACTTTCTTTGAACATATCCATTTACACTTTTTTTTACAAATCATCCTATTTGTTATGAATCCGATTTTTACCATCACTATTTAATTACTTTCAATTCAGTCATACATAAGAAAACATATGTTAATGTATGAATTTCCCACAGTTTCATTCACAGAAATATTTTAGAAATCATCATAGAGCATAATGAAATCAATCATGCTAATCATACTTAATCTATTTAAGTAGCAGTAGTGTTAATAACATCAGGAAGTTCTGAATATTTGAAATTAATAACTTTAAGGTATATTTTTAAGATACCTGCTTTGCAGACTGATCCTTTATAATGACAGATTGCCTACGGTGTAAACTAATAATAAAAATGTCAGAATTCTTAAAATACAAACAGTAGATGCATACATACGACGGCTTTCTCCTACCACGTATATAAATTTATTATAGTTTTTATTGCCAATTAAAATTTATCAATGCTTTCTTCGGTACCAATAAACGGACATATTCGATTATTAACGACATCCAACATTAAATAAATTATATGGCGTCCACCTACTTGTGGACTCTTAACTGTTTTTGATTCGCTTTGAATACGGAATATTAATACAAGATGGAATTTAGAAAAAAGAGGAATTTGATTTTTTAGATTTTTAAAATTATTATACGTCTGGTTATTAATAAATTCATATTTCCTAAAGTGACTATTTTACTTTCGCGAAAAATTAGTAAGAAATATGAAAGGACCATAATTGTGCATAGGAAATCTTCTGATATAAATTAAACTTGAAAGCTTTCTCTGGTCAAAATTTGAAACTTGCTTTAAGCCACATATGCATGTAATATTTAAGAATTTATGTTAAGAAAGGTCAGAAAGTTCGAAAAAGTTACATATACTACCATCACAAATAAAATTAAATTTGAAAAGGCAAAAGCGTTACCAACTTAGAATTGAATATTTATAAGAATTGTAAACCAAACCGAAAATAGAAATTAACATACATAAACATTTGATTCATGTGATTTTTATTATCTTGTAACCAATGACGTCAAGAATCAAAATCACTGCAATATATTGTAAACAAACTTATCTTCACAAGATGGCGGCACGGAAGCACGAACGAATCAATTAAAAAACTAAAAAGTTATCAAGTTATAACTCAGGATATCTTTATTTTCGAATTTAATGTCGGAAAAAATTGCTACCAAATTTATCTAAGAACAGAAAAAAAAACGGAAATGTTAAAAAACTAAAGTAGCAGTTTCAGATTTCGTTCATATAATTTAAATAAGACATTTATATGTTCCCTATTAATATTTTATTATTCTCTTGCTATATTCTCATGCTAGTTTTATATATATACAAAAATTATTTATGGCTTTGGTAGAGTGAATTAATAAATATTATTGCCATTTAATATCTAATTATTGTCTTAAATCATTAGATAGTTTATCTTTGTTTGAAGAAAAACCATTTAATATCCATCTGTTACTAATGCAAGGTGAGTTTTTTAATGGCAAAGAGCAAATTTCTGAATTTATTGCGCTTAAATTGGAAATAAAACATCTTTTTCTAAATAATTTAATAGTATTATTTTAAAAGATGGCCTTTGCATGATTAAGATTTTAACTGAAAAAAAAATTTTATTACGATTTTGAACAGCTTCTGGGTGTAGCTAAAACATAAAAGTGTAAGTTTTGAAATAGTAACTTGCAGTTTTGATTACTTACCTTGTACTATGTTTAAGCAAGTTTGAGACCTTCCTAATGTCGAAATAAGAATTTCTTATTATTGTTGTCAATTATTATGGATGAGATCTTAAATGTAAAAATACAAGATCAACGATTAAAGCGAAAGCAAAATCTAAATTATCAGAATTTCGTACAGTATAAAGCAATCTGAACTGAGTTTTTTGTTTTCTCAAATTTGTAAACTCCTATATTTAGTCTGAATGTCTTGTCTACTAAATTAGATAGTTAGATAATTATTATGAAATTTGAAATGACACAATTGCAATAAAACAGTAGCAATACCAGAAATATTTGATTTAAAAAAATAAATAACTTCTCTAATCTCAACCATCTGCTGTTCATCAAAAGGTTCTGAATTTCATTATATTGCTTCCACCATCAACATTCTATAAAGCTACAGCCATCCAGTGGCGAGGCAGAAAATTTGTGATATTTCACAATCTTATTGCAATCTCTGAATTTTGCAATATTGTATTTTAGCGTTTTATAATCTTTCAGAGAAATCTTTTGTTGAATAAAGTGAATCGTATTCGATCAGAGTTTCGTCGCTACGGAGCGTTCAAATCTATACGAAGAATTGGGCTAGACTAGAAATAGAAATAGAACGTTTTGTTTTGTATCTCTGAGACTAAACAAGATACTGACACAGGACTTTAATTTGTACTATACAGTATAATATGAGTATACGATCTTTATTTATTTTATCTATCAAGAAACTATCGACATTCACGCTCATTAACGATCAATCAGATATTAAAATGGAGATCCATGCATACTTACAATTAGTACTGCAACAAAACCATGCTGTGGGCTGATCAATTTTCCGGGCCTATTTTGCTGTTTCATTTATCTCTGCTTGTTGAAAACAAGGAGAAACTGCTATAAACGACTGGTTTTGGAGAACCCAACCATTTCACATAAGACAATTTTTAAAAGGTACATGACAAACAATCGTGATAGAAGTATCTGTTTAGAAAATCTGACACAAAATGAATCTGAAATATGTAGGGATATTCAAGGGAAATCATTCGATTTCTAAATTTAACAAATATAGAGTGATTAGTGATACATCAACAATTCTCTACTTAAAAATGGTCACAAGCAACACCAAGAGAATAATTTAATTTTTGTACTCTTGGCTTTACACAGTTCTGAGCACCTGGTAGATTAACTCTGCAGAGTCTTCAGCCGATTCGGGCCTCAAAGACGGTAGCATACGAAGAACCTGCTGCTATAGGGTCATCATTTTTTTCTGCTAAAGCTTCGAGATTTTCTGTTCCAATCATTCTGAATAACCCTGTATATCAATTACGCCTTGTTTTGTCAGTCTTACTTTAAATCCGCCATCAATTTAATGTAGGCAAAGTCAAAATGCTTTGCTTGCTTTTGCTTTCCGCTTCTCAATATCATTTCTTCTATAAATTTGATAGGATTTCTTTAATCATACCTGATGACCTTTAATGAAGCAAGGAAGTGAATAAAGAGAGAGAAAGATAGCTCTGTTTACTGCGCACAGAGGAAAAACGCTTTAGAAAGAGAGACCAAACTCGCAACGATTTCCAATAACAAAATGACTTCATTGATTTCTTTCTTGTCCTCTTGACGGTGTTCCTACAAAACCTCAAAATAAATCAATACATCGATGTAGTGATTCTTTTTATATTTTCTCCTAAGCCTATTTGGTGTTCACGACGGTTTTCTTTGTCACATACCTTGGTATGAAAATCTCTTTCATAAAAAATGTTGTCAGTCTATTTCTATAACACAAAATATTTTGTGGAAAGTAAGATTAGGCAAATTCCATTCAAAATACAATTTTGGCGGGAAAGAACCTAATTATTGTAATGTTCAACTTAACTCTGTATTTTAGATTCTATCGCTCGATTAGATGTTCAAATTTTCCCATCTTGGTTCTCGATTATTTTCTATTTTTCACTCTATTTTACGTAATCAATTTTTTTCATGTTTTTATAAATTAGACATCACACAAAGACATTAAACTTTATGGCATCTTATATTATACGCATTCCTGCGATTTTTGTTTTATTGCAGAAAGATTGAAGTTACATGTTTTCTTTATCTCTTTTGTATAAGATCGTCTATACAATAAGAGAAATCAATGTTTCTCACACATTTTTTGTAGGTCCCGATTTTTATAAAAGTATAAATCTCTTTTCACATTACACCAATAACCGTTCTATTAACAGTATTAAAAACACCATCAAGAGATAAAGAATCCGAGCGGTACTAGTAAAACGGTGATAATAATTATTATTAGTGAAACGATGAAAGAAGAAGAGAAAAAACTTTTATGTCCATAATCCTACAACATATGCCACCGCTGTAATTAACTCAGTAAAAACACAGTTGTGTTATTAAGAAAGCAGTGTGAGATATTTACGGGCACATCTTCAAGGCTCTAATGGATTAAAGCGGAATGATTGTCGTTAAAATGTGCCTTTGATTACAGGAAGCTATGTCTTATATTTCATGTATAAAGCGTATATTGAAGTGGTACAGTCAGAAAAGTTTACGCATCTTGTGTGAAATTTAATTATCGCGGAAGTTATTATCATCACCGAGTTTTTTCATGCAAGTTCAATTCTGTTTTTTATTCCAAAAGGCAAAAAACCAAAACGTTTTTTTCTGCGTCCTTCTAAATCACAAGGTGGTGCTGGATTGTATATAAAGAGATCTAGATCAGAATATCAGATATTTTATGATTGATGGGTCGGACATGCAGGCCACTAAACGATCCCTCCTCCACATCTTGAAGCCTCAATTCAACACCTATTCCTTTGATCGAAACCGCGATCTGCACCTCGGCGGTTTTTAATCGTCTCATTATATTGTTGGGAGGTGGATACAACGTGAATCGCCCCTTTTTTATGGCATTTTGTTCATATTTCTATATGAAATTTGTTATGGTGCTATATTCATTTCAGAAGAGCAATTAGGTGAAGCCTGGCTGTTAGGAAGATGAGAGGTAATTATACATTTACCGTTTCTAGTCGTGGTTATATCTAACAAGCGACCATGAACTAAAACTATCTCGATCGAGATAACTAATAATAAAGTTAAGTTCAAATTCGGTTTTAGAACTCTTAACATTAATATAATTAATAAAATTATATAATTTGCATAATTGTATCAAACAAGTTATCCGTGAGGAATTCCCTAACATTCAGAAAATATTAATTTTTGCATAATAGCGTGCATTTTTATGTTAAAAAGTAAAAATTTTTATATCCTCATAAATGTCAGTGTTGAAAATTATTTAAATACAAATTTAATGGTCGTTTAATTCAATTTATAAATGTAATACGTAATTGGCAACATTATTAGAGATTAAATTGAGCACAAGTTTTAAACAAATTATAAAATACACGTGCTCACTCTTAAGCAATAATAAATTATTTTATTATTGTTAAGTGTAATAATATCCATTTAAATTTCTCTCGGCGAAATTATCGTGATTCCATAATTTCTCAAATTATTAATCAGTCTTGAATTATAGTGCAAAAGAATATATCCTAATTAGTTTTTCAGTTCGCGTAAATTTCGTGCAAGATTTTAATTAACAGTCATCTTTCAGTTTTTTGCAAATGATCCTATAAAGATGTTAAAAAGTTATCATGGAACTTTTTAAGGTTTACTATGTAATTAACTCCTGAAAATTATTAGAATTTTTTCGAACTCTGTCAGCTTTTAGTTTATTGCGATACATTTTTTTATGTAAAAAAATTAAGATTTCAAAAATTCGTTTTTCATGTTACTTTTTATGTATGTATGAAGTATTCATGTTAAAAAGAGAAAATATTATGGCGAATTTGATGTGTTTGAGATGTTATCAGATTTCGATAAAATAAATTGGATTAAGGTATGCAGAAACTTTTAAGTCAAAGTTTTAGTTCTTGGTTCGTATTTGGCTTGCAATTTTCTTATAACGACAACATAAAACCTTTTTGCATAAATTAAGCTAACCGGGTTGAACTTAATACTGTTGTTGCTAGGAACTATATGGACCAGTTGCAAATCATAAGGATATCAAGTCTATTGCGTTCTGAATTTCAAATGCAACTTACTTCCTTGTAACATCATCACAGTTACTATCATCGATGATATTTCATTTAATGGGTGTAAGGGACGCTTGAAGTCTGAAAAATTGTTATCACAAAATAATGAGACACATTTGAATTACAGTTTCTTCCTCTTTATCAGTTTGGCTTTTGTGCAATTTCTGTATTGAAGAGATACTTATTTATCTAATAGTGGCCTGTTACTACCACTATTAGTAGGGTTTTGCCCTGCTTACTTATCCTTTCTTTTCTTTAAGAGAAAGACTGTTTCTGTTCCATAGTTTTCTCTCAATGTCATTAATGATTTTTCCTGTGCAATGTTTGAATTTCCTTCTTCATTACCTCATGTTTTGTTTTGGTAGATCAAGAGTAAAGGATGTTTTGCGCCGCGGTTTAGCCATCTAATATACACATGTCAACCCCTGTTTTTGTACTGGTTTGGGACTGTTCATGTAAAAGATTCATCCAGTCAGCCCTACAGAACTTAGCACAGGTTTCCAATCTTCTCTAGATAGAATCCTAGAATACTGACAAATGTTTTTATCTAACAGATGCAGAGTTCGAGCTCACTAAAGATGACAGGGGCAAAGTGTTCTGCGTTTTC
The DNA here is from genome assembly GCA_011009095.1 of Ignelater luminosus. Classification (NCBI taxonomy): domain Eukaryota; kingdom Metazoa; phylum Arthropoda; class Insecta; order Coleoptera; family Elateridae; genus Ignelater; species Ignelater luminosus. Next base: position 57,885 of record VTPC01007494.1, read on the forward strand.
CCTTTTGCACAGTTTATTTTCAGCTTTTATACTCTTCCTAAAATCCCAAATTCAACCACAAGTGTTTTTTCCACAGAAAAGATCTTGTACTAGGGTATTTTGACATTGCTAGATCTTAGAATAAATCAAGTTTACCAAAAACATTTTACTAAATTTAAATAAAGTTTCTAAATCGATAACTGTTTCTTGATCCACAGCGTTCCTGCCTTTCTCTATACGCTGCTCTTGATGAGTGTGTTGCATACACATGTTTCTAAACTGAGAGACACTTTACAGTTAACATCACACCGAAAATCTTGCATTTTGATTTCGAGATATCAACAACATAGAAAATTTAATTAAGAATTCAAGGTACATTCCGTGCCTCCAAAACCACACGTTTACGAACAAATGTTTACTATAATAGAATCAATTTACTTTTTGATAAAACTTCTTTAGTTAATCAGATGGCCATCTGAGAAAAACACCCTGTATAGTTTTTTATGGAAGAGAGGCGCCAACCAGTGGTTGGAATGCGAGAAACGTTTCTGGGTGTATAAACTTTTAGATCAGGATCAAAAATCGAAATGAGATATCGTAAGTTCTGTCTCCTTTGTAAAACCAGCTTTTTGCGTCTTCTTGGCGACCATCAGAAGATACTTAGGTAGATGTATAAGTAAACTTGGAATGATGGTGTTGTCGATGAAAATCTTCCAATGCGATTCTTTATTACCATTTTGACTCATCGTTTAGAATTGCTTGATATGGCATACCCAGCACTTTTAGTTATCATGTGAATTACTTTTTCAACCTGTTTTTAAATTTTAAACGCTAGAAATAGCTAGGACACTTTTCAAGACTATTAAGTTGATACTATCAGTGCATTGATATTTGTGATTTTGCACTTTATTATTGTCCTTGACTTTTTCCAAATGTAATTAGCTTTAATCAATCAAAAAGGAAACTGAATTTGAGTATTATTTCTCAATTTGTTCCTCTTGTGTAACTTGTGATGAGTATTTTGGTTCTTGGTAAGGAATTTCACGAAAAGAGCCGTTCAAATAATTAGTTTATCAGATTGGTTTTTAGAAAACAGAACTCGTGTCGTTGTGGATCATGAATCCGTAAGTTCGTGAGAACGACGATGAGAAGTTTTGCAGGCAGTAAGATTCATTCCAAGAAGGCTCACAAAAACCCACACGATCAAAAGCCTAAAGCTCTATAACAGCGTTACTCAACCTGTGGATTGAAAACATCTTGGGAGCCCGGAAGGATCGAAGCTCTACTGTGTTTATTTGGGAATCTGTAAGAAGCTCCCGTGTTGGGATAGAGGGCCGGGGAGGGCCACCTGCTTAATTAAGAGCACAACAGAGACCTCCCGTGTCTGGCAAGGGTCACAACGAAGGCCCGTGAATCCCACCATTTCTTTGCAAGTGGGTCCTTGATGTCAAAACGTTGAGAATCATTACTCTACAAGATTAGTGAATTAAGTGAACGTAAGAAGGTGGAGACTTCTGAGAAAAACCTTTTGCAAGAACCTAGACACCTACAAAAGCCAAATGCGGAAGTCTATACCTCTCAAAACTTTATAAAAAGATTATTCTTGATAACGACATATACTTCTAGAATCTTGGCCTATAATGAGAAACAGATGTGGACAATTGAACATATTTAAAATCAAAAAGCAGTTACCGCATCAAAACGTTATGAAGTAAGAAATACAGTTGAGTATGTTCCTAGCAGGGAAAGTTGGAACTATATGATAATCGATTTCAATACTAAATAATTATCGGGATCGTACAGTTCCTCGCCGCCGGTTCCAGCGCCGCCGTTTTATCGCCGCTGTTTCATCGCCAGTCCCGGTTCAGCTCCGGTCGTTTCATCGCCGCCGTTTCGTCGCCACTGTCAGGTTTAATAATAAAGGAACAAGTTTGATGGGTATTATGCTGTAGTCAAATAAATAACCTTACTCGAGTCTTTTTGGAAAATACACCGTATATGCTTGCAATTCGAAAATCTAGTAAGTAACATTAGTGATTGTTTTTAGATTTTTATTTGCAATACTCTCGCGTTTCTTGTACGTATGATTCAAAAATAAGAAACAAAATAGATAAATAAAAACATTTTGGTAAAATAATTTTGTAATTTAATTATTTGTATTCAAGTAGCGTAATTATAATACACGAATTCAACATAACCACATGGCTAGACATATTTCGCTTTTCTGAATCCCACCAGATATCATAAAAAATGTAAAAATTAACACAATTCAAAATTCACATTTTACGTAATTAATTTAAAATTGATAGTTGTGAACCAGCCCGCGGAGGTATTTGATTTTATTTCTATTGTTATAGTCCAGCACTAATCTCATGATTCGTTTGTCAGCTAAGCGGTATTATCGTAATTTCGTGGGTGGTTGGTTTCCTGCAACTCGTAGTAAGTATCGCGTCCTTTTTGCATCTTCCGCAATCCGTCAGTTAGCTTCCATATAGTAGGGTGATCGACTTCTAGCTCCGTCTGCATACGTCGATGAGCAGCCTCAGCGTAATTATTGGTGCGATCTTCCCCGTTTAAGTTCTATTATGTAAGTTCCAAACTGCTAGTGAAAATAAACCGGGACGTCTGCCATGGCCATGTATGTTTGGATGACCTAAATAAGTATCTTCAAACCACTCCAATAACGGTTGTAGTTCAGGTGGAAGTTCATTTGACAAGTCATCCACATATTCATCCAAATCCTCAACAGGAAGTACCATTTTGGCTTTTAAAGCGTAATCCGGGTCATCGTTGTAAAGCGCCGTAAATCCCATTTCAGTTAAACGTTTCTTCATGTTTTTGGCTAAGTGGAAGAAGTACCCGTTAGAAGTCACTTCAGGAAAACATTCCGACATAGCAGCAATTGCTGCCTGTTCAAAATCACATGTGATACACGCTAGATTTAAATTTGGTAGCAAGCCCTCTATTGTTTGAAATATTTGAACGTAGGTTCTGCGTTGCGTGTTTGGCAAAAGCGCGTAAAATGCAGGATGTACTTCTCCTAGCTTCTTTGCCATTACAACATAAACCTGAGAAAATAATTTCGGCGAAATGGAGAATGTTCCATAGATGAACCAATTTTGCGAAGTCTGTAGATGTTGCAGTCAACTTTCTCTCCCAAATATCAAGGTTATTGGATGAATAAATTATAAAAAATAACGGAAATTAAGCGGCACATTAGATTTATTTTAGTTAACCTGGAATACGCAGAAGGCATTATCTAAAACCGTAAGCAATCGACGGTCTTTACATGAAGAAATAAGAAATTTGAGTAGTCTGTGGCTTAACTGCGGCGATGAACCGGCGGTGCTGAAACGGCGGCGCTGAACTGTCCTAGACCAATAATTATTCCCGCAAGAGCTGTTGAGATTTCTACATCAAATTGTCTTTCTGGCAATCCTAATATCTCATCTTTGATACGTCGCGCGTCGTGGTTGATCAGTCAATTATCATAGAAGAGACTTAACAGAGATTAATAACATCTTACTGAAGTTTGAACGAAAATAAACGAGCGTCCACGTCTTCTCTTTGACCATAGATCTTTATTGCAAGCACTTCGACTTTTGGAATTCAATCAAGTGACCTCTTGTTTTAAGTATGGCAGACAACAGGAACTTCCCATGGAAATTTTAGGTCCTAAAACTTAAATTCTAAGTACCCTTCTGTCTTGATAGTTTTTGTTCTATTTTGTTTAGTTTCTAGAAGTCTTCATGTTTCTCTTATGATATACCGCCTAGACATAACAAAAGCCGTAAGAGCACACAGAAGGGAATAATACTTGATTTAGTGGAAACGATGGAAACATATGGATAGTTACATCATTGGAATGAGCAAACTGCCAACGTCAGTAGCTTGCTGACTCCATTAATGCAGCTAGAAACATTTCGTTTCCACTAACATTGAATACAGTTCTCTTCTGTATGCTCTTGTGGCTTTTGCTATATCTACGTCAATCGTTTCCAGGAGGTATATTATGTCTAATAGAAATTAAAACGAGCGTATTGAGATGTAAAATTCGAATGTGATTATGTGGTCAGATTCGCTATATTGGTGAAATAATACCGAGAATCTTTTTTTCCTGCAATATCCAGTGTTAGCATTCTAGCCCAAAAAGGTTCTCGATACCATACCATGCCCCATTCAAAGGAATGCTAGTATCAGAATTGCTTCATCAACAGTAATAATATTAAATTTATCAGCTGTGATTGATCACTGTTCAAAGACAAGTTTTCTAAGTAATCAAATGATTGGTTGTATCATTAAGATTTGAATGCAGCAATATTCCAAATGGTGTGCTCACAATAATAATTATTGTAACAATCTTAATAATCGTAAATCTTCTTTCTAAAATAGAGTTTTTTTTGCTATATCAACGCAAAGGGACGAAGACGTTTACTGAAAGACTAGCGTCCAGCTTGTCCTTTAGCTACAGAATCATTAGGATAATGATATTCTAAAAGATCAAATCTTAGAGTTTCGACTTTTCTTTTCTCAGACGGACACGTTCCATGATACGCTACATTATCGTTATCTAAGTTGAAAACAGAAACAACTCAGAAAGATTTTGTTCTTCTGTTATCGAATTATGTGTAAATTAATAAAATCAGACTCACTTATCTTGGTACGATTAACCTAACACCTGAACCTTCTTTTAAGCGTAAGTTGTCAATATAAATCTGCTGTTACTCGCCCAACTGTTCTTTGAGATTTCCATTGTTTCTATAAGTTTTTTTTATACTCTATAGAGTAAACTGCAGACTTGTATTTTCTCCCTGATCGACCAAGTCTTCTACTGAATACTATATACAATCAATAATATTCATCATTTTTGTTGATTCTTCGTAATATGGCGCTGTTCTTTGGTCTCATAACCTACTCTTGTCTCATCAAACTTTCAACTCAATTTTTCATAATTTATATTAAATTATTATGAAACCACAAAAACCTTTTTTTTTGTTTAATAATTCGATATTAACATTTCCATCACCTGTCACTCTCATAAGAAACGAAATGAAATTAAATTACGTCCAAATCTTAACAACTAAAGTACCATTCATCATTCAAAGAACGCATCTATAAACTTTCTACTTGAGGAAAGCACATTCGTCCTGTAAAATAAAACGGAACGCATTCGGTTGCACGCTGCATATTGTTAATATTGGCCAGCTACTCTGCAAAACCTCACATATAATAATTTCCTGGTTTTTGACGCTAGGTTTGTGGTTTATCTACTAGAGATGTGTTATGACATTAGTTATTTCAATTATATACCTAAGTTTCATTTAATTTTCTAAAGTTAATTGAAAAGCATCTATAAAAGTGATTGCTGTTATTATTAAATAAATTAACACACAAATTGAGTTTATCAAAAATTAATGAGTTTACATTTATGTAGATATCCTAGAAATAAGATTAATATGTTTGATAATCAACAATGAATAAAATAAATTAATAAATTAAGTTCGGTAAGTTTTATCATTTGATATTTTTGACGTTATTTGACGTAAAGTGCGATCAATTTATAATACTATAAGGATAATTTTTATAAAGGTAAACAGCGATGGTCATGGTCAACCGGATTATTAGTAAATGTGATATACTGACAGACATAAACATCAGCCTATCACCTGTAGCGGTGGGGATATTATTGAATAGATGCTTCTAAGAAAATTATAATTCGATAATTTTTATGCAATTTTTTGGAATTTAATTAATTATGTCCATCTGCTTTTTTTAAATAACTCTGGTTTTGTTTGTCATATAAGAAGGTATTTTGATGTGCATCCGGTAAAAATCGTAAAAAAAAGGGAATCGGTTTTAAATTAATGTGCTAATAACTGACACATTAAATTTATTCCACATTTTTAACAAAGCAATAAAATTTTTAAGTTCAAGTATTAAGTTGAAAATTGTGCTCTAAACTTTATTAGTTAAATACCGAAACGGTGCATTTTAAAATTTATTATGCAATAACATTTTAATATCTTATCTTTATAATCGTGCTAGTAAATAGATCTACTAAGTACCTACCGCGTTAATTAAACCTTAAAAAATATTACGAGCTACACCTTAGGAAGAATTAAATTAGAAAATTTAAATAAGATACTGACGTTGGTCAAAAAGTTATGATTTATATTATGTTCAAAAATTTTTATTTGAGGAAAGCGAAAGTGAAGGAAATGAATTATTATTAAGTAAATTTCCAACTGAAAGTGTAAAAAGAAAAAAAATATTTTCATCAGATAAACTGGTTAGAGGTGTCGTAGTGTTGGACATTTAATCATTAGTTGTGGTTATTAAAATGATTGTTTAGGATTATTTATTTTGTGAATCTGCAAGATGTTCCTCGTTCTTCTAGACATTCTGGGACTTCCACGTTTTAAAATAGCAACGCTAGATGAATAATTAAAAAGTGAACTTTTTGTGGCCGCATTAACCTAATATTTCTATTTCTTGGCAATTTTTTTAGTTTCTTTTTCAAACGGCAGTTCCTTTTTAGTTAAATTAGATATATCTGAAATAATAATAATTAAAATTTTTTGCAACTTAAATTAATTATCATTTCGTTTTTTTTAAGTTAGGCTGTTTCAGAATAGCAGAGAATGTGGGTAGGTAGGTTAAAACCGCTTGCAATCAAACTAGGAAATGCATTTATAATTATTGAATAACAAAGACAATTACTGTAGGTTAAAACAAGATTTTTTTTTTAATATAAGAAATATTTAAAATTTAACGTTGCCATATACACAACAGACATCGATTTATGATCCTTAATACAACACGCTATTTTAAGCTGTAAGAAAACTTTCCTTTGGTTTCACCTGCTACACAAATATTTAATTGTTGACATATCTCACCTGTAAGATATTTTTCTTAAAAAGGTACCGAATTTTCACCAGCTCAAGAATTCTTGTAGTGTTAAAATCTATATAATTAATATTACGCCAATAAAGATTAACTCTGAAATTATTATTATCGTTAATGCCGTTTAAATAATTAAAAGCTTGCAGATGGTTTGGTTTACCACACACTAAGCAATGACAATCGTTTAAGAAATAAAATTACTTGACACACGCGATGATTAATCATTAAGCCAAAGGTAAATCATTTAAAAGATGACCTCGATGTGAAGTATGAAAAAAAATTAAGTAACTTCCAGGTAACCTACATTAAGTTTGTAAAATAAAACATTAAAGTGCACACATATCACAATTAAATCTTAACAGTGTCGTAATGTGTTTGTTTGCTAAATAGTAAAAACCTAAAACGTTTGTGAAATTAACAATTTTTTTGGCGTGATTCTAAAAACAATTATAACAGAATTTTCTTTTATGGCGGTTTTTTGTTTCTCGGTTAAGGTCCATTAACTGTTCTTAAAAGTATCAAATCTAGGATGTTACACAGTGTTCGAAAGTGTGTAAATTCAACATAAAACATTGAATTGTTCTTCATGTATGTTTCGTATACGTTCATAGTATGTTGCAAATGTGATAATAACGGATTTCAAGTAGCCAAGTTGTTTGTGCAGGCGATGCATGAAAACCAAGCACAGCAGCTAGCTGGGTCATGAGAACAAACAGTTTAAAATAAACAATGGTTTTCACTTTCCTTGAGTTTGTTTTATATATCATTTAGAGCTGTCCATAGATTAAAGGTTTCGAAATTAATTAAAAGTGCAGACTTTCTTGCATAACTTGAATGCATATTCATACGGAACGTGCCATTATTTTATTTAAATCATTTATTCAAGGGTAACGACTGTGTAGTATAATATGTATAAAGAAAAAATTAAATCTCGTGAATTAATTTTTTTCCTTCATTTACAATTATAATTAAAAGAAATGTAAATATAATCAGGCTGAAAGTGTGCTGCTAATTATGTTTTAACTATTATTTCAAAAGCTTCATTGTTGTATGAATATTAAAATATGAAACCTGAAATTACGATAATCTTTTTTATTCAAGATTTTTAAATTCCTTTATTCTTGTTCCATTTTCACGCTAAATGTTAATTAATTAGTAGACATTAAGATTCTTTAGCCTTTTAAATTACTTAATAACTTAATCAACGCAAAATCTGTGGCGATTTCAATGAGAAGTGAGAACACAAACGCCCAACAAAGTTTAAAATTCAAATGCGACTGAAAGTTAGTATTTTGATAGATGTAAAAGATTCCTAAATTAGAACTATTTTCTTTCTAAGTTTTGAATATCGAAATCTATAATTAAAATCATCTTTATTACCAAACAGGTTCATCTAATTACAAGAAGGTTATTTAGCAGCAAAATTAACTTCAAATTTAATTAAATTTGATTGATTTGATTAACCAGATTTGATGATCATAATAAACCTTCTTTGCAGAAATCGTTAGAAAAAGTCCAAGTTTGTTTTATTTGGTCTCAATTAAATTGAAGATGTTGAATTTACTATATATAGTTTTGCTACTTTTGCTGCGCGAGAGATTAAGGGTGAGCACAAAAGGAAGTAGATCGAGTTAAAGACTGGATAACCGGGAGACTTAGTGACAATACAAAGCACGATAAAGAACAAGACTCAAGAATAATCGATGATAAAAATTTTGATAAACTCTCCAGTTCGAAGTCTAGTGAACGTATGCTTGTGGTTTATCATTGTACCTTGAATCAAACTGATTTGTCTATTCTTTCATCGTTAAGAGCATCAAGTAGTCTTCGTAGGCATATACCTTGCTTGTTGTTGTATTATGTTAGGTTTTTCTATAAAAGCTGGTTACAAGACTCACGAAGGTTTCGTAACCACTTCAGTTGATGGCGCTTTTGGGTAATGTTATTTTGCCCAGGAAGATTGGATAATTTGATAATGTAAAATGTAAAATTTGAAAAGATTACATAGGCATCACACTTCTGTCTATACCAGCGAAAATATTAGGGAGGATCATCGAAGAAAGAATTAAAATATTTACAGAAGAAACACAAGACCCAATCTCTATATTAATTTTAAAAAAAGAAGAAAGAAGAAATAAAGAAGTACAGGGTGGGAAACTTAAATCAACATTAACACAGACTTGAAGAAAATAAACTCAAAGACAAATACCAAAAAAGATGAAGATCACGATAATAGCAGCAAGAAGTGAAACGCACAGGATCAAGCTAGAAAGAGAAGAGTTACAGCAAATTGGCTAAACGCAACAGAGAAGAGATTCCTACGAAAAATAGAGGGAGAGACGAAAAGAGACAGGATTCAAAGCGTTTAAAACATAGACGAAGCCTTAAGATAGACAATTAGGCGTTTATACAGAATATCAAAAGACATTCTAATCAGGAAAGTGTTTAAAGCATGAACCCACAGGAAGACAGAAAACTAACAAAGATTTTGATAGAGAAGATGAAAGGTGTAGCACAACAATAGAAGAGCAAAACAGAGTTATGCAAGAAAGGAACATTAACTTAACGAAAACGCCCTTTGTGTGTGTGATCTTTGGGACAAAGACACATTCAGTACAATCTTGAGCGGACGCTGATGTGCAGTTTAAGTAGTTTTGCTACATTTGCTGCGTGAGAGATTAAGGATGAGCGCAAAAGGAAGTGGATCGAGTTAAAGACTGGATAACCGAGAAACTTAGTGACAATACAAAGCACGATAAAAAACAAGACTCAAGAATAATCGATGATAAATGTTGATAAGCTCTCCAGTTCGAAGTCTAGTGAATCTAGTGAACTGCTTAAAATAGTTGGGTATATAATAATTAAGATTTAATTTAATAAAATCGATCAGTCAATAGTCAGTTTTATAGTTCACCAAGTCGATCAAAACAGTAAGATTTGTAATTTAGCATTGAATAAAAATAAACAGGAGCTTTTGGAAAACGAATCAGAAATGTACCAAAAGTGTCGAGGCAAAAGAAGCTGAAATTGTTCAAGAAAGGAATAAAAAGACAGAAGATTATGAGACGTAGGCCCTGGTTGTCTCAAGTACGAGAAAGACACAATAGACCAACAGTTAGAAAAGTGCCAACGGATCAAATATCTAGGCAGATGACGAAAGTTCCTAACACGAGTAGTTCATTTGTGCAAGTGGAGAGAGTAAGAAAAGTAAGCGATAGCAGTTATGGTGAGCAACGCAACGGATACTCAGACTGCAGGAAGAGAGCTTGAGAAACAGATACAACTGGATCACGTTAATGGGCTTTTTGTGGCCATACAAAATTTGAAAGATGGTAAACTTACAATTTGTACCGGATAAATTAATGAGAAATACAGTTACCAATATAGTTTGAGAAATTTGATAAATCCAAAAATAATATATGTAAGTGTGGAAAGAATATGGTGATCGAGAGCTTAAAAGAGTTTTAATATAAGAAAATTCTGATATTGCATTTGTAATAGACTTGAAGAGTTCTGCAAGATTTTCTGCCATACAAAAGCATCTTTGTTTGGGAAAATCTAGCAACTACGTATAACAGACATATTGCAGTTCGTGTAAATCTATACATATCTAGATATTTATAAAGACGTAACACAACAGTTTTAAGAATGTCTAACAAATATTCTTTTCTGTGTTCTCGATTTACCCGCTCAAAATTTACTCGAAGTTCCGAAAATTCCCCGACTTGTACAGAACTGGTTTGAATACCCGGATGAAAATAAAATGAGATGAATCATCCCATTTGCTGTATTCTCGATATTTTTTTCATAGTGGACCAGAGTGATTTATCAGTATTTTGATCTTTTAATTTACTTCCTGCCTATTAACGATGTTTGGTCTATTCTGAGTTTTGGTTTTCCCTAAAGTAAACTTTACACATCATTTTATCAGGCTCAAATGCAACTAAGATATTAATTTGGACATTAGGCTAGTGTTCCTAAGAAAAGTACGCGATAGCAGTTACAGTAAGCAACGCAGCGGATACTCAGACTGCGAGAAGAAAGTTTCAGAAACAGATACAACTGGATCGAGTTGATGGGCTTCTTGTGATCATACAAAATTTGAAAGATGGTAAACTTGCAATTTGTACAGAATAGATTAATGGGAAATGCAGTCATCAATCAGTTTTGAGAAATTTCGATGCAGAGAGAAGTCATAAATGTGAATCCAGAAAGAATATAATGTGACTCCGAAAAGAACGTGGTGATCGGGAGTTTAAGAGAGTTTTCATATAAGAAAGCCATTGAAGACGAATGAAAGGAAATTACCAAGTGAAGATATAAAAATACAAATATAGAAAATTTGATTCTTCATTTGAAATAGACTTTTGAACTTAAGTTAGAATCATCTCTATGAAGAGTTTTGCAAAACTCAAACATCCTTTTCTGTATTCTCGATCTACCCGCTCAAAATTTACTCGAAGTTCTAAAAGATTCCTGACTTGTACAGAACCGGTTTGAATACTCCAATGAAAATAAAATGAGATGAATTCATGTACTGTTTCTATTACTGTATCATCCCATTTGTTGTATTCTCGATATTTTTTTCATTGTGAACCAGAGTGATTTATCTGTATTTTGACCCTTTAACTAACTTCCTATCTATTAACGATCTTTGGTCTCTTAATTTTTGGTAGACCTCACACATCATTTTATCAGGCTCAGACCAGGTAAAATACTAGTTTGGACATTAGGTCAGTGTTCCCAAAACGGTGATATGGTAAGCAAACAAATCGGACTAATAAAGTAATAAACTTGAAACATCGTCTACCAGTACGGATCAAAATGTTTGGTGTCGATTATAATTTTATGTAGACAGACACGGTACCACCTTAGAGAAGCCGACTAAGAAAGATGGCAAATTTTGCGCCTTATTAAGGTTTAGGGCAAATGCGGGCGGCGAGACTTAAAAAAAAAACACATAACATCAAGTAAAAGAAAAGCAACATATTTCAGCCCAAATATACAAAATGAGGTAATAAACATAGGCCGCAGCTTTAATTCAGGAAGGGTTAGTCAAGAAAATAAAGGAAGCTGGAGGCTTTAGTATTTTGCTAGATAAAACAATTGACGTATCTGGAGTTGAACAACTGTTTATTTGCGTAAGATATGTAAGTACAAGAAATTCAAAGCCAACTCTGCATGAGGACTTTTTGACTTTTGCGCCTGTTCACGACCAATCAGCTGAAAGTCTAGCAAAACTGATTCTAGAACAATGCGCAAAATTAGGCTTAGACATGAACAATTGTGTAGGCCAAGGATATGACAGAGCAGCAAACATGGCTGATCATATCAATGGGGTTCAAACTCGTATTAGAGTTTGTTTATGTTCACTGTGCAAGTCACAGACTAAATCTAGCTTTCTCTAATGTTCTATATCACTGCCTATAATCAGACTCTGCCTAGGGGTAGTTAACGAAATCTGCAACTTCTTCAGAAATCACGACAATATGACAACCAAACTCTTAAAGATAAAGTTAAAGATCTTATTTCCGAATGTAAAAAACCCAGATTTCTTCGCCTTTGTGATACACGTTTAATTAAACGTCATGATAGTGTTCTGGTTTTTGCTGAACTTGTGAAACCTATTGCTTCCAGTCTGCAAGATATTGCACAAGAAGTAAGAAGCCTTTCTGCCACAGCTGTAACACTTTTGGCAGCAATATAAAAAAAGGCGAATTTATAATTTCATTGCTGATTTGTGAAAGGCTTTTCAGCTTCACCTCACCAGTCCCTATATTCCTGCAAAGTCCATCTCACGATTTAGTAGCAGCTGTAAAGCATGCAAAATTTCCTTTAGGCTTTTCAAATGCTTTTACCAGGATTTGCTTATATTAGTTGAAAAACTCTTGTTTTTATTTACCAGCACAAACGAATGAAATGGAAACATAAATTTTTCTGGCCTAGTTTTGTTTAATATAAATAATTTTATTTCGTGGGCATTGGCTCTGGGCAAAATGCGATGCTATAGTTTACGTTTCTCTTTCTACTGACGCTGAGTCATACGAATTACTACGATGCGTTCTTAAATCCAGTGTGTGTATGACTGTGAATGAACTGTCATCTGATTAGTCTATGTCACTAAACAGTCAGTGGAAAGAAAAGCGCATAAATAGCGTTGCTCGTTGACTAGATAGCTCTCGGGAGTTAAGAAGGTAGGACCCCCCCTCCCTACCTCGAACTAAATTCTTGACTACGTGCCTGTTAACGTAGATCTTAAAGGGAAAATGTTTAGAATCTCGTTCCATATTTCGGACAACGCAACGATTTATTGTTTTTTGTGAAATGCATAACCTAAATTTTAAAGCTAAATTTATGTTGCAATAAAACTAAAATATCTCTCTCAACAACTAATTAGTCGTAGAATTTTCTAAAAACACAATCCTACAAGTGCCCTTGATGTTAGTAGTGTAATATGACATAAGATGAGAATAGACTTGTACCAAAAAAGACCAGAGGAAGAAATAACACATTACAGAATCCACTGCAAGGTTTAAGGACACCTCAAAGATTTTTCTTAAATCTAGATGTTAATCAGATGCTTTTATATTTTAATGGAAAAGGAAGAAGTTAATGGGTATTGTCGATATAGTGACAATTTATTTCTAAAAGTAAGCCAAACATTCGAAAAATGCAGAAAAAAGAGAATGTATTATGCGAGGCACAGAATCAAAGAATCAAAGTAATCACGAATCGTATAGTTTACAGAACTAAGCAAACTATGACTATATGCATACATCTGACTTGGAAGTATAAGTTTCTTCTTTGAGGTACCAATCGATGTCTGAAAGACTAGCAACACTAAGTTTGCTTCCTTGTTTGGTACAAAGTTTGCTGAATTATCATAATTCGCAGCAGAATGTTGTTACGTTGCTGAATGAATAACGATTTATGAAGAAACTGCGATACGTTTATCATCTGAGTTGCTATTTTGCAGAATTGTCTGTCTTTAGCATTTTTATCATCTTAAGTGAAAAATGATAATTCAAATAAATAATTCAAAATAAATAAAAACACAATTAAAAAATATTTCGGTGAAGATGCCTACTGGAGATGGAGATTTCAATGTAAGATTGCGCAACGAACTTTTAATATTGACCCAACCTTAAATCTCAATTTTTCATAACAAAATAATTTCAAAACAGGTTTATAAAAATTATGGGTAAATCCAAACTTATCATTCCAGATCAGCTTATAAACCCACTTTTAAATCATACATCATGAAATATAACGAAAAATTTATTTGCGTTTGTCCATCCACGCAAATTCTCTTAAAAAAAGTGCCCTAAATATTTCAAACCTGTGAAGTTCACAATTGAATTTATAGCCACACGAAACGCATTGTTTAACAAACAAGCAAAAAAGAACTCTGAAAAGCAGTGAAATAAATAAAAGGACACAATATAATTTACTAGTTGACATAAGGAAGCGGTCACTGCAAAAATTGTATAGCTGAATAAATCACACAGAAGAAAAAACAGGTCCCACTTTAATGTATAATATAGAGGATGCCTTCCACCAAAAATTTCTTGTGTGGAATTTAACAAAATGCGCGCGGGTGTGTGTGTATAAATAAAAATAACAACTACACGGCTTTTTATTTCGTGAAACGGAACATTAAACATGGTAGCGTTAAAATATGTAACAAACAATCCGCTTTATGCAAATGGTGGTCGATTTTATATTATTATAGTGTGTTATTGTAGTTTTATTGTTCCGCTAGAAAAATTAGAACTTTTGATTTCGAAGCCGCATTACCGTGTCAGGATTTACACAACAGAGACTTTCTGTTATATTTATCACGGTCAAAGGAATTGTTTCTTAAAGTTAAGAAAAAAAAACAACACAACATGCATTGAATTGTTGAGAACTGAAGTCATCTTTATGTACCATTAAGTTTGACGTTAAATACATTTTAAAGAGATATGTTGCAGTTTTATATAACCTGAAAAAATAAGAACAACTTTTTCGATCATTCGAAAATATATGTCTGTCTTTAGAGGATGTTAATTTTCCCCATTTACACTCCTATGTAGTAATATTTTAATAAATGATTAGGATAAGTAAGATAGAAAAGTGGCAGATTTTCTGGTTGAATAAAAGTGGACCAAGGTCGCTATCTTAAGACATCCCATTTCATATGGTAAGAGAACAGCATTCTCATCTATCATCCTTATTTTGGAAACTAGCAGCTTACTTTTTTAATTTTTAAAGTAGAATTCATAATGTAAGTGCTGTTTTGTTTTTGTCCAGAGGAAACAGGTGCAGGTTTTTGGAGTATTGGTAATGTACAGAATTTCAAGATATCTTCACAATGTAATTGGACGAATACGAATTGGTAATGTTAGGAATTTCAGGGATCTCTTAGATTTTATTAGAACTAACAAGGAAACGTCAGTAAGGTAGAATTTTGAACTCTCTTTTCAGCTTTTCCAGAATTCTTTTATAAAGGCAACGGAGTAGAGCTCCCTCTACAAAATCAATCAAAAATCGAAATTACATTTGGTAGTCTCAACAAATCATTCATATCCTTCCGTTGATAAAAGAATTTGAAAATAACATTGTTCCCAAAGACTAATCTTTTGGAACTGCCCCATATTATGCGCAAGTCGACCTACTTTTCAAGCTGTATTTGGATTTTATGGATTTTATTCCTGGAGCCTACTCACGTTCCGGACCTCAAGTTGACAAATTTTTATAGTCAGTACACTACCGATTTCAAGTGTCTATAAGTCATTATTACCACAATGCAATAAACAAAAGTAATTTTTATTCTACGTCACTGGTTTTTTTACATTCTTTATAGTACCATTTATTATTAGTCTTTTGAAGTTTATTTTACTAGTTGATCTACTTAATACACTATTTGCACTAACAAAGTATATAAATGGTTAGGCAACACTGCAGAAATATTATGTATTGTGTAAATTGTTTATTTTCTACTAATGCAATTAGTTATTCTAGCATACATTGTATTATTATATTACTAGTTATTTCCTGAATGTGTAATTAATAAACTTGAGAAGGTATGTACCTAATTGAATGGTTACTAACTGTCTACCAGGTATGTGAAGAAATAAAAATAACAAGATTTAATTATAAAACATATCAAAACAGTTTTGTCATTTATCATACACAGAAATACATCAATATAAATAGTTAAATAAAAAGAAAATTTCAATTAAATAAATAAATAAAATTAATTGTAGGCGAAGCACTAACTGACATATTAAATACAACGTAACAAATTCTATAAATCGATTTATAAAAGAAGCCCCCAAGGGAAAATTTATGATAAATTTTTGTTTAACCCGATATGACATTGGAGAGAATCGTTGTGGGAAAATTTGGACAGGCCAGAAGAAAAAAGCCATCAACATTTACACAAACTGTATACCTTCTGCATTTTAATCATCGCATTAATTCCATTAACATATGGCAGACGTTGATAAAAAAAATATATTTTTGTCACATTCTTTTTGCTAAATATAAAACTTTAAGGCGCGTTCAACACCATCAATCATTTTAAACATACCTTGCCGAGTTGATTGCAATATTTCACCATTTAAATTAATCAACGGATTGGATTAATTAATAAAACAGATATAACGTTTTTTTCCATAACGTTTACTCAATGTATTCGGCACCTGGAATTTAGTTCGTTTGAACCATAACTAATTAGCAACAAAAACGAAGACGTTTCTGTTAGAAATGTTTGCAGCAAATCTTAACGAATAGATCCGGGTCGTGACCTCTCTGCAACCTCAATAATCCATAAGGCTCATCAATTGAAATATGTGACTGACCTAATAACCGATTACTTGTTAGTTATTTTCAAACATAAACATTAAATTTGCGATGTAAGAAAGAACACGTTTCCTATATCAATCTGAACGTCTTACAATAATTTTTACGTAACATCAACGAAATTAATTATTATTGATAATTAATTCGCGTATTACTGGGATGTTTGAAAATAAATTGCCCGTTTCCTGTTAATGTTATTACGATTTGATATGCTGTCACTTAGTAGTCGAAATTTTATGATTCGGTTCATTTAAATGGTTATTGAGGTTAATAAAATCAGAGTTTTTGTCTGTTTTTAAACGGTATAGCACATTATTTACGTGTAGCAGGTGATTGCTTTGAAAATAATTTTGAGGAAAAGTTATTAAACGCTTTTAACTGTAAATCTATGTTTGTTCCTACTATAGTATTGTATTATGTTAGTGTTTATTTGACAAATTACATCCTAAACACTTTTTTAATTACTTCCTGATCACTTGCGTAAATAATTTAAATTATTACAAGATATCTTGTGATATTAAAACATTGTTTTTCATAAATCAACCTTTGGAATTCTGAATTACAATTTTAAATTTCACCAATTAATTCCATTCTTGTTTGCTTCTTCTTATTTAATTAGATTTTTATGATGTTGTTTATAGAATGAGATGTTTTGAATTTAATTTCTTATTTTGCGTGTGTTTTTTTTCAGATGAATCAAAAGTGTAAAGTTTGTGGTGAACCAGCAGCAGGGTTTCATTTTGGCGCTTTCACCTGCGAGGGTTGTAAGGTAAGGCATTACATACCTAATAATTTTGACTAACTAATTAGTAATTACAAACCCAATAAAACCAATCCATTGCAACCTTTCATCCAGTACTTGATTTACTTAAATATCTTCAATGATTATCTTTTTTTACTGGATCAGAAAATCCCGTTTTGGCCTTGTCAGGATTACAATCAATTTAATACATTTAACATAGTACGAGGGTGGTCTGAAAAGTTTCCGACCTAACAAAGATACAAGACATTTTTTCTGAAAATTTTTTTTTATTTTTCAACATAGTCTCCTTGTAACTCTACACACTTCTCCCAGCGATGCTCCCATCTCTGTAACCCGTCCAAATAGTACTCGGCATTTTTCTCTGCAAAATAATTGTTCACGAAGGTGATTGCCTCTTCATTTGACGAAAATCTTTGTCCTCCGAGCGCAATTTTTAGATGAGGGAACAAAAAGAAGTCGCTTGGGGCTAGATCTGGTGAGTAAGGCGGATGGTCAAGCAGTTCAAACCGTAATTCGTGGATTTTTGCCATGGCAACCGCTGAGGTGTGAGACGGTGCGTTGTCTTGGTGAAACAGGATTTTCTTTTTCTGCAAATGTGGCCGTTTTTTCGCAAGTTCTGCCTTCAGCTTGTCAAGTAATGATGCATAGTATGCTCCTGTAATGGTTTTTCCTTTTTGAAGATAATCGATTAAAATAACTCCATGACTATCCCAAAAAACAGTCGCCATCACTTTCCCAGCCGAAAAAACAGTTTTTGCTTTTTTGGAGCCGCTTCCCCCTTTGCAGTCCACTGTTTGGACTGTATTTTTGTTTCGGGCGTATAATGGTGTATCCAAGTTTCATCTACAGTAATTAATGGGCGCCAAAACTCGGATTAATTTCGCCTAAACTGCGCCAAAAGAGCGTTGGAAATATTCATTCGAACACGTTTTTGGTCTAACGTGAGCAAACGCGGCACCCAACGCGCGGACAGCTTTCTCATGCCTAAATGTTGATTTAATATGTGACAAACACGTTCTTTTGACATGTTCATAACCACTGCTATCTCTCTCACTTTGATTCGGCGGTCTTCTAGCACCATTTGGTGAACTTTGGCGATGTTTTCGTCGGTAGTTGCAGTTTTTGGACGTTCCGAACGTTCATCGTCTCCCAAGCTCTTACGGCCACGTTTAAATTCAGCAGCCCAAAATTTCACTGTGGTAAATGATGGTGCAGAGTCCCCATACACAGAATCCAACTCATTTTTTATTTGCGAAGGCTTATTGCCTTTCAAAAACAAATATTTAATGACAGCTCGATACTCGGTTTTGTCCATTTTCACAAAAAAACTCACATCAACTCACTCAAACGACTGTTACATAAAAACTGCGCGTCCATAATGGCTGAAACTTTGGCGAGTAACTGTCAACAGATAAACAACGAAATTCAGTAGCTTTTATTTACGAGTGCTGCCATCTTCACGTTGAGGTCGGAAACTTTTCAGACCACCATCGTAGACCCTGTTAGTCTGAATGATGCCATTTTGTACCTTAATTTCTTTCTGAAAAAGTTAGTTTGATTACTTTTTCAAAAACTTTCTTGAGTATTTATCTTTACGATAAGTTAACTTTTTCGCGAATAACTACAATGATATGATGTTTATCTATAGGGATTCATTTTAGAAACAAAAAAATGTTCCTAGCTGGATGACTATGGTATCTTGGTCATCATTCAGGATGTTTGTGCATATTTAGACACTCGGCTTTTTAAAATATTTCTCTTGATTAGTTTACCTAAGTGTATAAGAAAATTTTCTCTACGATTTTCTCCTGTGTTTAACACACTTACTTCTTTACATTGTTCGTTATCAAATGTCTATCTAAGATGTTTTCTAAGATTTTTCTCCTTTTGGGTTTAGAATTTCCCAGAAAGATTTCTTTTTGATCTACATCCTTTGTTGGAAATTGAGATCTTTCTTCTGCTCATACATTTCTCAATAACACGCTAATGATATATCAACGCCCGTTTTGATTTTTAAAAGCATCCGTCAGAATACAATTTCATAAAATGAACAAAAACATCGGTAGATTTCCTAAGACAAACAGTAGACTGCTCACATAGCTTAGACTGTTTGATACAGGTCTTGGACAGCTTTTTAATTGACCTGTCTTGTAGGCATAAAGAGTATGAATACGTTAGCTGTCTGTCTTAGGAGTTGTGACGGCGGTAGTCCCCATACTTAATGATATCTTTTTTTTGTTCAGTAACTTTTGCAGTCGTTTCTTTTACTTCCCCACAAGTTCCATTCTTTCAAACTATTATATACAGACCACGGACAAACTTTTCTAAGGCAGGCAGAATTTTGAATACCATGGCAAAGAATCCCTGAGCGTTAGATTTGAATTCTTATGTATTATAGACACTGTACTACCTATATAAATGCATTTCGGTATTGATAATACTGTCTCTATGTAGACTCATTCCAGTCAGAAACATATTGATAATAAGCAAGATATTGAACTGATAATGAGACCATGTTGGCGCAACGATAGCAGAATGGTGAAAATTAAAGGGCTCTATAATTATGCTGAAGATCCATATCAGGGATAGTAAGACAGAAAGTGGCGCTACCAATTGATTTACTTACAGCGGATAATACATCAGGACATGACAGAAGAAGGTATTGTGGAGAATGCATCCATTACTATCTTTCAATCTACTCTGATTCTTCAGATGGAGCTTCGCAAAGTACAACGATTATTACTCTTTCAACATGGTCTGCAATATAAGATAAATTAGGAAGATTTCTAGAACTGTATTGATACTATCAGATTTATAGACTTGTAGGGTAGACACTTCGAATCAGAGCCGTTCTTTTCTACAAAAATAACATTTTACGTATTTCTCTATAGCAGCGTAAATTCTATAGAAAACCATGAAAAAAACTTTTGTTGATTAATAATTTTTTAATGTTACTAACATACATACATATTTCAGTAGGTAGGTAATTAAGGAACGACACAGAATAATCTTAAAAGTTAACTTTTCTTGCTTTTAGCTCTGAAAAGTTTTTTGACTTGCATAACTCGTTTTCTATGCTCAAAAGCGCCAAACTGCAAAGTCTCTCGTGCCCCATCGTAGTCCTCAGATAATCTTTTTTTAGCTTTAGTTTCGAAAAACTTCGTACTGCTGAAGCAGTAGATACAGGCATTGTGAGCATTATAGGGAAAGCTGTGTACAAGTCGTTTCATGTAAAAGTTGTAGATAGTCCAGAGGTGTCCGATAAGACAAGTCCACCATATGACAAAACATCTTTATTTCTTAGTAAAATTCTTGTCCATCGAGGTCTCTTATTCCTCAATCTCTGTTTGACCAGCGTGTTTTCATCCATCTCTTTAATAGTTTGCATGTTTAGTAAAAAAACCCAAAGTAAGCTTTCTTTCTTTCTTCTATTGATACGAGTGCCTGATATAAAATGCATAAGAAAAATTCCCTGCAGTATTTTTCTTCAGGATCACTTACTACCTTCTTCTTCATAAACAGGAAGTTTTCGGCACTTTCGACTCCGTTTATGTTTAAATTCAATTGGAATCTGTTTTGCAGTCTCTTTTGCTTTTGAAGATCCATCTTCTCTGTATGACTAGATATTTTCTGAGCCTTTTCAACAGCTGCATTATTGTAGCGATGTTGGCGTTTTCTTTCTGCATGCTTCTGCTAACTTTACTAACTGCAGATAATAAGTTATACCAAATTACAGCCGACAAAATAAACTGAAAACGGAACTCATTTTCAGCAAGTTAAAGTGCTTCGCTCTTGGTAGCTGGATCTCTTGTTGTTTCTATGATCTTTTCTAGTGCGTCGTGGATAGATTTTAGTTGAAATATCACTGCTCTTGCTGAAAATACGCGACATTCCCAGCGAGTTTCAAATAGGGATTTTAAAGTAAAATTCTTAATGTATGAAGAAAGCTAGCGGGCATGGGGCCTGGAGTCTGCCTTAAAAAACGGCTCTGCTTAGAAGGTTGTCGACGCCATCGCATTACTTCTTTAAGAACTATCAAAACAACCACAACTTGATTCCACCACTATTCTGGTTTTCTTAAATCTGGGCCTGGCTGTCTCAAGAAAAATGGATGTGATGCATATAATATTTTGAATTTACCATCATTTTCGTATAAATCTTTGATTGTATTGCCAAATTTTATTTTATGGTGATGAAGATTTAGGTTTTTATGCAAACTTAAAACTTACCGGTATGATACCAGATAGCATATTTGTATCGAGCGTACAGCCATTCTTTGTAAAGAACCTCCAAGATATCGCACACTCTGTTCGATAATGATAATGAAGCTGTGTCTGATGAATGATAATAAAAGAAATAACAAGTCATATCATAATGTTTGACATTTTAGTTAGTTCAAGTTTCCAAAATAATATTTTTGGTGGTCATACTTCCTCGATAGGCAGAAACTTTGTTTTTACTAATTAAATGTATTTATAACCATCCGTAGAGCTTTGAAACACCTTAAGCCTTGTATGCAACTCTTACAACAACAATTTATTTTCATTTAATTGAATGAGTGATTGACAAATTATTAGCGGTCTCTTTCTTCCAAGAGCTTCCTTTTATGAAAGTAAAATATTCTACAGATTTTGCTGGTAGCACATTTGCATATCGAATAGATAATAGGAAAACATTCAAAATCGACCGATACTGCTCGATCCGGACTTGCACCTTACGTAACAGTATTCAGGTTCCTTATATCTTTGAATGAATTCCAAGTTGATTCCTTGTTCCAAATTAGGTGATTCCGTTTCGTCTTTTTATTACATGTTTATATAAGTGGGTTCATTTTCTTTCACACTTTCAGGACATTTATTTGTAGTACATGCATATGTAAAATCTAGTTTTATTGCTAAATAAAATTAACTTCTAACCTTGTGAACACGGATTTTGAGACTATCAAAAAACTTTTATTACATATTCAAATGATAATAAAATTGGTTTTTATTGTTGTATCTGTTAAGAAGTTTTATAAAAACGATAAACCTTGAATATATGGTGTGTGTCCACGCTACAGTTAGTTCCTAAATCCGGAATTCTTCCAAAGCAATCTTAATTAGAAGAAGGACTTCTGTCATTCATTTTGGTAAACCTCATAAATTAACTTGAATTATTAATTATAGAATGATTTTATTGATAGGACATGGAAGCTTCATAATATTATGGAACTAGTTCTGTATATGCTAACCTTACAATTTCTGAAATACATACATAAACCCAGAAAGAGCAGCCTAATCTGGAGTAATTCGAAATAAATGTCAGAAAATCTATTACTTCAGAGGCCAGAATTCAAGGTTACAAATGTTAACATCGTTGTACTACATTTAAATGATCGAGAACATCGTAAAACTTTCATTTTTGATCACGTACAGAATGACATAACTTTTAAAACAGGGGGTCGCCTGAATGTAAAGCGTTCTGTAACTAGGCTGTTAACGCCTACCTCACGCTTCACGCAAATATGTCAGTAACTCAGTTAGTGTTTATATTATAGAATACCGATCACTTTGCAATTTATTTCTTAATAATCAATAATTTATAAAACATCGCGATCGCTACGCACCTCTTTCGTATAAAATATAAATCATTGTCCGGTCATATCATAAACTATAAGAACGCTTTTAGAATTTCGAAATGGACTCGATGAATTCTTGTATCAATCGGATCTTATTTTTTTAGAGGATTTCAAAATGTATCGACTTTTGCTTTTGTCAACGTAGGAGACAGATTCAGAAAGATTTCTAGTCTTGAGGATGGTCTGTGAAAAAGAGTTCAAATGTCTTAGACTTTTGCAGCATTCTGTGCAAATAGATATGAGACGATTCTTTAGTTTGCTCAGTTTCTTCTGCGTTTCACAGCTTTATCAGATAATAATATTAAAAGTTGTGTTTTGCTCAATCCCTATTATTTATTTTTGTTTAATTATTTTGATTACTTCCGGTTGGAGACGTAATGTTTGACAAAAAGCAATCTTTCATTAAACTGAAATCCACGCTTTTTCAACTCCTACCGAACTCACGTTGGGCGCCATTTTATTGTTCAAACAGAGAGTTCATGTTCACACTTGAAAAAGAAATAATTTGTGCTAAAGATCACAGTGAGACAATTAGTTTGAGAATATAACAGCATTTTAGAAGTCAACAATCATCATATCATCAGCAAAGAATCAGAACAATGGCAGACGAAAATTTCGAATTTCACCCTTTTCAAATTTCAAAAAAAGTCAACCAACCAAAGGACATTTTTATCTTCCAAAGAATAGTTCTACTTACAATAAAATTTCCATTTTGTAGACTTTTTCTTAAGATTCTCTTATTAGTCGTTTTTCATACTTCAAGCGTTTTTATTTAGTTTCACTGCTTTGGAAATTTCATACTTTATAATTAAACAGAGTACAACATAAAACTCGGGCAGCTTTTCTATAAACAGAAGAAGGTAATAAAATTAACTAAAATGGAGAAATTTTCTTATTTTTTATTACAGACGAAATTCCAAGCAATTCCTCTATTTACATTCTTCTTCAATGATATAGTTAAAAGGTGCATAAAATTTAGCGTATAAAATGTGGCCTCAACCTACTTTACAGCTGGAATACTTTGATGTAATGCAAAGTAAATGCAATAATTTAAAATGTTTTTTAAATAAATCTGTTGTATTAAATTTTTAATGCAGCCGCCATGTCCATATTTGTACTACAATGTCCCGTATTTTAATTTTGCTAATAACATACCAATTATCAAACGTAACATAACCACGAAATGTTTGAGTTCAACAACTCCATTGTTGCTTTAAATTCTGCGACAATATAAAACGTGTTTTGATATTTCAACATAACTTGCCTTCCCAAAATTGGAATACTATAATAATTGCTTGTATCTGAAGATTAAGTTGTTTTTCTCGCCCGTTATAATTCCGTAATTGTCGTAGACAAATTGCAGGTATGCTGAAATAAATAGGTTCGAGGTGTCCCGTGTTCATATTGTCGCTGCGATTGTGTTAGTTGTGATTCAATTTGCATAACGCGAGTAACTCGATTTGAATATAATTGCATGCAATTAGCGGGCGATTACACAGTTGGGCAGTAGACCGCGAGGTGAGGGGAAAGTGCCATAAGAGTGCGTTGCATACGATTTAATCCGAGCAACGATTACGTCACAGCTTCCGACCCACTACTCCAAATACCCAACCACCCGCTCAGCCCAATGCCGCCCTTTGGCGCAACAATACCTACATGCACAATTTCACTTTTATTATGACATTGTCATGTTGCACAACGTCTTACCATGTCGCCGGAAACGTACTCATTCACAATAGATGGATGGAAACCGACGTTTTGCCAAGACGCTGCTGCTACTCCGGACATGAGAATTGTGTTCTACTTGATGAACATCAGGATCTATTCACTTAACACTCTCAGTTTGATGAGCATCAAGAACATCTCGGTCAAGGGCGTTTCTTTTAAAATATACCTACTAGATTGAGTTAATTGTTACAGCATACACACGTAAATGAATCTGTAAATGAAACGGTTTTAAAGATCTTAATAATTATTGCGAGAAATGATTGATGCTTTATGGATTTTGTAAAGTTGAGTGATTGATGAGATACCTTTCAACAATTATAACGTTAAGGTATTCGATAATAACTTACCTATTCTCCCTTTTACTTGGTAATTATATAGTAGATATGGACCAACTTTGATGAAAAAATATTTATTCAAGTATTACGAGATGAATTTGTAAAAGTATTTGCATTCTAACGCAATTAACGACTAAATAATTTTCATGATACTATTATTATCATTATTGGAAAGAAACTTACCCCTGCAACCTATTTAATTCGTTTAGGTGTAATAAATTATTTAAGAAGGTCTGTGTCGTGCCCATGATTTTAGAATATCTGATCAGATTAGCTTAATGAGAAATCAAGTTTCCATCATAGGAATCACAAGATAAAAAACAGTTAATGTTGGTATGATCCAATAGTTATGAGTCAATAAGAAGGATTTGTCGCCAACATGTATTCTAAAAAAGCTACATTCCTGAACAATTTTTGGATAGTTTAAAGATGTGTTTTATTAATAATGGAATTTCTTCAGAGTATTTAGAATTTAGTTCCCATTTCACATTGAAGTCGACACATAAACCTAGAAAACTCGCTGAAATAAGAATTTTAGAAAAGTTCTACTGCAATTGCAAGGAATAATCTATAAACAGTCACGCTTTGAACTTGCATTTCATTGTAAACGATAGAGCTTTATGCTATCATTATATCGTAAGTGGCCTCGTATTATGCTTTACTTATATTAGACAGACTTACAGTTCGGTCTTCGATTCGAGCTTTGTGCTATAGTACACGATTGAACGTTTTGGGCTTCTCTGTTGAAAGATAGAATCACTCTTTTGCACCAGCACTAGCTTGATACCTCGGATACAATCTTACATTATGCCTATTTACGTTTGGCACAAGAGGGCAGCTAGTACAGACCAATTTTATCAAGGAGATCTAAAGATCACAGTTAGGAAAACGTTAGGCACGTTAAAGGAATGTACAAACTGGACTTGCGATGAACGCTTTATGAAGAATAGCAGAAGGATGATAAAAACGAAACCAATAATGTGAAGTATAAAAAAGCTTGAGCCTTAGAGATAGATGAAGCACAAAAAAAGTATAAGCCACGATTAGTATTTGTTTGGAAGTGAACTAGAAATTTTGAACAATTGAATGAAATACTTTACGAGAGGGTTAAATGTATGATCAATCAGTAAAGATTAAAGAAGGGCTATATAGCCCTTGGAACACAAAAGCTATTGGTTTTATGTCTTAACAATGCTATATCTTAGAACTTGTCCAAGTGTAGGTCTCTTTCTTTTATTTTGTTACTTTCCACTACTAGAATCATCAAAATATAATTTAAAGATACTCTGATATGTCAAAATATGTTTCAAATTCACTTGAGCTAATCTCATCCTAATAAAGCTTTGGACTTTCTTGGTTCGTTCTTCTTTTAGCCAAGTTATGAATAACCTGAAAAAATAAAATATAACAAACCATAAAAGATATAGATTCTTTTATAGAAGTTCCTATCTTCCATTACAAGATTGATTCTCATGGTAATTTTGCTTTTATCAATTTTGTCTGGTTCAGATTCAGTCAAAAGATTTACGTGATACCTCAAGACAATTTGCCATCACCACCACATCCAAATATTTGTAACTTATAAGAAAGAAATTGCAAGTAAAAAGAAAAGAAGTCAGTCAGTGTTTATTTTTTTTAATCTCTTATTAAATTTTTGCTAAAGATTCCGTCTACAACTTGAGCATTTTAAATTAATTTTTTCTGAATCACCTACAAAAAGTGTAAGTGTAATTTAAAGCGATTTTATACACAAACGCAAATTCATTCAGCTCAGGAACGGTTTATGCAAAGTAATGATATAGTAATCGCTCCAGTTAGCGGAGTAGTAAGTCGTTAATGGCGCTACTGTCTCACGCACGACCTGGTCCTCATGGTTGGATTACGCCCTACCGACAACTTACATCACCGACATTCGATTTCAGATTCACCGCTGCGTGAAAACTCGGCCTGATTATTCGCTGTTTGATTTTCGTCGCCAAATGCCCTATTCATCGCTAGTCAATGTACGTGCAATATGTATACACAACTACTACTTTTATATATTGCATGTGTTAAAGATATTATGCAATCGCGTGACATAGTAAAAGTGGTTAATAAATTTTTTATTTGTGTTCTGTAATGGATTACTGTGGTTAATTTAACTATGGATGATACGGTTTACAATTAGAAAACGGGTTAATTGATGTCTCTTGTATTGAAATTGTAACAAAATTGCAAGTTTGTTGCCTTATCGCGCATTAAAATAATTCCTTTGTTAGTTTTCTTTATTGTGTATACTTTAAAAGAATATGTTTCTATTTTGAATTGCTAATTTAATTATATTTGAATGAATTTCGCATTAAAGTATGAATCATACCGTTTTTTATCAATTGATCTAGATAATTATCATAATAAGTAGGCAACACAATATTTGAAGCATAAGGTTGTATACGCTTTTGTAATTTCGCGTATTTAGATGTTTTCTTTCCTTAATTAGATCTTATAATTAGAAGAGTTTTGATTCAGTTTAAGCTCTGGAAGGTTAAGCTATGATTAAGGCATTGTTAATAATGCTATTAATTGTGAGCTGGATGTTTCATGCGATTTAGTTTCACAATGTCTATAGAATCATTACAGTTTTGCTAATTAGCTTCTTTAGAATCTAATAAGGCAGACAATGAATTGTTGGTTAAGTATTTGTAGATTTTCGAAACTGAACCAAAAACGTTTTAAAAACCAAGATTGTTAATGTTTCATGATAATAACTGTAAGAACTCAGATGGGATGTCAGAAAACAATAATCTTTTAATTAAACAAAAACTCACGCTTTTTCAGTCTCAACTTAACGCAGGTTGGGCGCCATTTTATTATCCGAGAAGGGTTTGCAACTCATTTGAAAGTTTGTCAAAATAGTTACCTCTGCATTATAGTTTGTGGGATGTTCTTAAACTTTCATTGTGCTTATTTCAGCAATTTTAACTCGGCTAGTTGTAACTTGACTATTCTCACAACTAAACTAAACGAGAATTCAAAAGTAACAATGAAAAATCACCACAACCACTCTGGGACTGAGCCGTTCGTTATTTGTTCGTGATTTTTGCTATTTCGTTTGATGCGTTCCTTCAAACGTTTCTGATTTCTGTTGTTGATTAAATTACTAGAATCCATCAATATTCTGCTTTGCAAGTCCACAATTTCTACAGCAAAGTATTTGATCAATTTTTTGGATTAAGGCATTATTTGACCTTGTTTGTTAAACCGAATGCCTTTTTGGCTTTTTCTTTTATAATGTTACCTGTTCCTGTCCTTCAGCGGGCAGAAACTGACAACACGTCTACTTCGTGAAGAAACATCTTTTGGAAGTTGCATGTCGTGGAGGACGATATCTAGCTATCAACAACCTTGACACTGGGCTGGTGTAAATATTTTGGTCAAAGCCGAAACTTTTCGGTTACCACATGTGACTTAATGGAAGGTGATTTGAAGAGTATGACACCATAGTAGGTGATTTCGTGATGGTAAATAGATCTCCATCTTGAATCATCATAAATGCCCTGGTTAAAACACAGAAATGAATCACTGTGGGTGCTTGACAATCAACAAAGACTGCACTTAACCTGTTGAAGGACAGATTCCAACTTTAAGTTACCGGTGGTTTGATGAACAGCAGAGATTACGACGATTATGGGCTATGGTTTAGCGATAATCTGATAAAGAAAAAAGCCTGACCTTGGGCCATAATAGATGATCTTCTGAAGTGCAAAAACTTATTCTGAAGCCGCATCAGCCCTCTTTAAAAAGCTTAGGTTACCACATGTGACTTAACCAAAGGCCGAAATCCTCGTATGGTATTCATGAGCACTAGAGCCAGATTGGCAGAATTAGGATTTATAACAACAAAATATGTTTCTATATTTTCCAGTTCGACTATCAGAACTAAATTATTTAGATCAGAGATCTTCTCTAAAGTTAGTTTTTGCTGATAGATTTGCCTTTATAGAAACCAATTCAGCCCTTAGGTGGTTCCGATGCCCATGTATGTCCTATGGGCTACTATCTATGGTCTGAAGACTGCATGACACCATCATAGGTGGTATACTGGTAGATGAACGGTAATAGAGAATAAACTCCAACCTTGGGTTACCGTAAGTGCCTTGGTTAAAGCCAAGAAGGTAAAGTCCGAGCTTAGCCGGATGTAGGAAAGCTTCTGATTTTTATTTACCGCAGGTAGATTGATGGCTAGTAGAGATTACGACGATTTTAGGTTGATGAAGGGCAAAGTCTCACCATAAACCATAGTAGACCTTCAAGAGGGCAAATGCCACAGGCTCAAGCCACGTCAGCTCTTGAAAAGTCTGGAAGAAAAGAAGCACAAAGCGGTACGTGGTTTAATGCCCAAGATTATTGTGACATTGGAGTTTTTCACTAAATTGAGATTTGACAGTTTCTCTTCATAGAGAACTCTTTTTTGTGTAATACTATTGCTTTAGCCCATCTAGAGTGCATATAGTTCTTTCATAGGTTATAATGTCCTGACTGTTGACTTACCAAGACAGCATTGCGTCGTGTAACTTGCGCAAGCTCAAACTTTATTACTTCGAGAAGTATTAGCTAGAAAAGAGAGAACTGTCTATTCTGGTGATTTTTAATTTTACCCGTCGCCTTTGGCTTACGCTACACTTAATGACTCAACAATAAAAAATGACTAAAACATCATGTTAAGTTCCCCTTGTTACTTACTGGATTAAAAGCCTACTGAATCTTGACTTGTACATGGCGAGTTTTGGCGTAGCATAGTTTGATCTGTCTTGCAATCGACTTTTGGTTTCCGTTTGAAGTTTCTTTATGAACAATATGAATTATCTAGACCATCAATTCATGCTACTTTATTACCGATAAGCCTAGTCTTGAAAGGGTCATGTCAACCTTTGCTTCAGCACGATTAGCTATAGATCTATATGACAATTCTGCTAGTATGTATTTGATATTTCACTGTGTTTAAACTTAAAGATGTTTACTTCATTTTGTTTTTATATTTATACTTTCTTAAGATGTACCTCTCAAGGTTTCATTCGGAACCGAATACCATATAGCAGTCAGTTGGTACTCGTTTGTATTAGGTCTTCTAATTCAATATTCGTTTTTTTTTTCTAGGTATACTAGTTTTTCGCTTAAGTAGTTTCAATAATCCCAATATGTAAGTAGTGTTTACGGACGTCACAAGATTTATAATCCTAAACTATCTATAAATCAACTAAAGAATAATTTTAAAATATATTTCGCGTTAATTTCGACTCATAGTGACATCTCTCGATTAAACACGATACTAATTAATACTAAAAACTACTCAAGATTACCATAAGTAATTCTTTTTCTCTTTTTGTTTCAGTCGTTCTTTGGAAGATCCTACAACAACATCAGCACTATAGGAGACTGCAAAAACAACGGCGAATGCATAATAAACAAGAAAAATCGCACAACATGCAAAGCTTGCAGGTTACGCAAGTGTTTAGTTGTCGGCATGTCGAAAAGTGGCTCACGTTACGGTCGTCGATCAAATTGGTTTAAAATACACTGTCTCTTACAAGAACAACAACAACAGCAACAACAACAAAATCAACAGAATCATTTACCGAATAGTCTATTACAACAACAGTCTTTATCAACAAATCCATTATCAACTCGGAAACCGCCTATGAGGACACCACCACATAATAACAATAACAACCAACAGAATATCGGATTAGGACTGTTAGGCCCGCAACCGTTTCCGCCACCACTCCTACATTTACCTCGAACTAGAGAAGAACTCGTCTTGTTAGGTTTTGAAGATTATAGACAATCAGCATCACCGTCAGTGAGTTCACCAGAATCGCATAATTCCGATTCATCCCTGGAAGTAAACGATGTGAGACGATCTTTACCTTTATTTCCCGGATTATTACCTCCATCATTTCTTCCACCTCCCAACTTTTTATTTCCCCCAGGGTATCCTACGTTTTATCCAGGTCTTTTACAACCTGCACCTGCTGACAATAATAATCGACCGATTAGAAATAATAATCATACTCCAACAACTGATGCTTTTAATAAGCGAGTCATCCTCGATGCTGTGTTACGATCGCAAAGATCACCGACGCCGGAAGAACCGGAAACAGCCGTGCCCTCCGATTCTCCGGTTCAAGAAGATCCTCTAGATCTCAGCATGAAACCATTAAGTGAAAGAGGTTCGTCTCCTGCGCATAGTGATAGATCCGGTTCTGAAAGGACAGAACGTGGTGCTGGAAGTGAAGCGGACGAGAGCGATTGCGATTCAGAGACCGAAATGCAAAGGATAAAACGTCTCCGACCGACACCACTTGATTTAACCACTAAAATGTAATGATATAGTCGATAAAATTGACCTCACCGTTGTGTTCCATTAGAGTACCTGGTGCGCCATGACCTAACCTGCCGCCTTTCCAAAGGAGTCTCTCCGCATATCAAACACCGTTTGCCAAAACGAGCTACAAAGGCGGCTTTTGATACCAAGTCATGTAGGGTAATGAGCTTGCATACGATCAGATATGCATGTCATACAAGTAAAATCCATTTCAAAACATTACAAAATATTAACAATGTCCGCATTTTAAATCCGCGTTGAAAAGTATTCAAATATTATAAAGCAGACGTGAAGGTATGAATGTTTTTTCGAGTGCTTAGAAGACAAAAGCCCACATTGGAGCTAATTGTTGGCCATTGTTTAAAAATTAAAATGATGCTAAAATGCTAGTCACGCCCATTAGTGCAGATCTAGATCGCCCCGTGGGAAACCTTATTGAAACGGCTAAAATGTTGACAGGCTCGATTCTTTAAGGATTATGACAGTGGAAAAAAGCTATACCTATTAGTGTTGTAAAACTTAATCAACCTGTTGACCCTAGACACAGTTGGAACGACCCGAAATAAATAAAGCGCCCGCGCAACATCAGGGTTGATTGATGGATATAGAAACAGTTATGAGCAGTATGGATTTTCCACTTTTTCATTTTTTGAAGTTTTGTGAAGAATTTATGAAAATGTAGCATTTTAATTGGATAAATTAGTAGAAGGAAAAAGCTTTTTGCAAGTACATATAAACAGTATGGGTGGCCTCGAATAAATGTCTGCATCACACTTTTAATGTCAAAATAAATTTGTGAAGATAGTACTTAAAGAAGGAAAAAAATGTTGAAAAACTATAAAGGTCACAGCAGCGTAAATTTAGCAACTCGATACCGTGCATTAAAATTACTTGAAGGCACGGTTAAAATCTGCATCATCACCCGCAATGTTTATGCGATAATTTACAATAAAAGTAAACCATTATTCGGACTCATGTTTTCTACATAACAAGAATGTTACCATAAAGTATATATTTTAATACATAGAGTGTAAAACACAGCAGGTACTCGATAATAAAAGTTTTATCACACGCCAAGTGTACGTATTTATATGAAAAAGATTTTTTTTAAAAGGCAATTTTCAGTTTTTGTGTTTTTTTTTTAATTTTTGTAAATATGTTGTATTTATATCTTCCTAGAAACTGTGAATTTAGTTGTTGTTAATTTTGCCCTTTTTAAACTGTGAGTTATAGGCCAGTATGTTGTATATTTTTTTTCTCTATGAATAGTGTGCTTTTTTCTTAAAAAGGATGTGTCTACTTAACCTTCAAAGTCAACTCTGTGATTTGATTATAATGACCTCACAAACATGCAGTTGCAATTATGTTATGTAACATTTTCTAAATTTTACTGTCCCGTTTCTCTTTGATTTACAAAAACAATTTTTTCGTTTACCTTCCCATTATGGTTTTCTTAACATATTTTTAAATAAAAACACAAAAATAATTATGCAAGAATTCAATGCGGATTTTAGATGCCCTAAAGCACTTGAATTGTTTTAATGATACTTTATTTAAATGAATTTTTATTTAAATTAAAATATCATCTCTAACAAAAACTGGTACCTTTTTTATGGATTTTAAAACGGCAAACCATGCTTTTTTTATTATACGATAGATAAAAGTTGTTAATATCAAATAAATTTTGACTCAAATGTCAAGACGTTTAACTTGATTAAGTTATTGTTGCTTTATTAAAATTAATTTTTTTAATTTTTATTTTATTCCTAATTTGGAAAACGTTCAATTTGCTTAATTTATTATAATTACGACTTGTGGGTGGAAATATTTTAAATTTTTGATAGTGAATAATAACAATGTAATTTATCCTAATGGATAGGATAGGATAGTTCTCATTAGCAAATTTGCATTTTTCCTTGTGATTACAAATTGTCTTAGAATTAACGTTTATTATTTTAGGTATTTTTGCAACTATTTATTCCTTTATATCCTTGTATATTTCATAACTACTACTGGGCTATTGGTACGAAAGTACAGATAAGTAACTAAGTTCTTGGGTGATAGTTTTTATGCATCGCATCGTATTTGCCTGAAGAACTCCTAACGTTAATATTGCAATTATTTGTTTCTTCAGTATGTTTGCTCTACTGAAATCGACGATGTATTGATTTTGCATCTCATTTATTCTGCGACTATTATGAATAATAATAATAATTATCAATAAGCAATTGTTACAAAAAAGAAATACTAAACCGCACGATATTACATACTTACAGATAAAGTAACTTTGTTCCAAATGAATAAGTTCCTAGATAGTCACATATTTATGTTTCTTTGCAAACTACTAATCTAAATAAATGACATAATCAAGTTTTTATTTGTTACATCCTTTTAATGATTAATTGTTTAAAAGACAACGAAACTATTTAAATTCAAAACTGCATGTTATAAGTGAGTCAGGTGCATAAATACTCTCGATTTTCTTCTTATTTTTAGTGCTAGACACTGACTAATATGCAGCCACATCCATAATTTTATTTAATTTTAAGTAGTGCAATCTGTTATATGTTTTTTATATTAAAAAAAGATTACGTTTTATTGACGGCCAGTACAATTTTTTACATTTCAATTTTACTGTAGACAACTTAGGAAAGTTTTGTACGTACAGTAAAACTTGAAATGTAAAAGAAATTTGATTATTCATTGTTCATTACCCTCGCAACTTTTTGATGTCGAGGTAATGAAAGAAGTTTGTTTGCATAACAATAAACAGAAATGAAGCAAATCCTACTTAATTAATTCTTAGTTATAAATTATTACTTGGGCATTTTATCTGTTTGTAATATATTTACTATTGTTTGTTCGTATTAGTCATTTTTTGTTTGTTCTCACTACATGAAGGCATTAATTCCTAAATGTCCATTAAGGGACTTGGGCCAGTTCAAGTAAAATCGCCAACACCGTGTTTACATGTGAATCGATATTAAATTTTTTTTCTTTTTAAGAACTGTTTTATTTATTTCCTATTTAAACAATCCTTACATTACCAAATAAATATCATTTTTAACTTGAGAATTATGATCAATAAATAAGATCCTAGACCTGGATGATACGCGAGCCTTATTTCGTATCCTGAAGCAGTCACAGTCCAAAATGGTTGCCAGAATTAGGTAAGAATTATGCTGTTTCAGCAAAGCTTGGTTTATGGTTTATTTAATATGTGTTGCTACACACAAAAGTGCCACCTTTAAAAAATTTGTTTGTTTTTTTTGTTCTTTGTTCTTATAACAGAGATGTTATTGCCTAAGAGCTTTCGACTGATCATGTTATCAGTCATAACTGAACTATAAAAAGTAAAACCAGTTAAAGCAAAATACAATTGCGACTACATGCACATCTTATCATTTTGTACCTCGACTTTCAGTGGATGGATGGAAAGTTCCTTTCTCAAAGTAATACCCTTCTTCTAATATCATCCTGTGAGTCGTTGCCGCAGATCACTATTCTGTCCCACATGTTGCCGCCCTTATGGGTACCAGCAATGCAAACAGTGAGGCATGAACTTCAGTCTGTTCTTAGTTAAGCTATAGTCTTTTCGGACACTTGTCAACGATGCATCTTTTCCTTGAAAGAAGAAGATATATTTCAAGCTTCTGGGTGAGACATCACGTCTTGAATGTTCTTTTCTTGTCAACAGAATTCGTATGAGATGTGATATCACAGCTCATAAAGCAGCGCCTGCAAATTTTTTTTACCCAGGGGTGATGCAATTAAATTAGTTACTAGTTCCAGTTAGTAGCCAGAGTTTCTGCAGCTCCCAAGTGCTTTCAATATAAAGAGAATGAGACGCAAAGCACAAGGATGCTCCACCACTGTGTTTCACCATCTCCTTGGCCGGCAAGATGACTTGTCCATCGGTCTCTTCTAGTGTGCAACATCTCTCATCAACTGAAGAATCTGTGGTTCCAGAAGAAGTAATCTGATTGCTCTT
This sequence comes from Ignelater luminosus, assembly GCA_011009095.1. Lineage (NCBI taxonomy): Eukaryota > Metazoa > Arthropoda > Insecta > Coleoptera > Elateridae > Ignelater > Ignelater luminosus. The sequence continues at coordinate 93,408 of VTPC01007494.1, forward strand.
GTTGAGGACTTACGTTTTTCACGTGGTGTATTCTTCAAGTTATTAATCCAGTAGAGATCACACCTAAATCTACTCGCTGAGCGGTGGTAGAACGAATTCATTTAGTAAAATGTTTCAAGTTCAGATCATAATATTCTGAACTAAAACATTCTATCGAATTATTCTGCAGCTGACTTATCTTTAACCAAAGTCTCCAGTATGTCTGCAAGATAAGCCTTTTTTGTTGAATTTTGACGATCGAGGTCAGTAAAGACCTGCATCTTTGATCTTCATAGCTGAAATACTAGCGGATCTTGAATTTCTTTTGTGATGTTTTCAACTAAAATCACCCACGTTGACTTTTTAGCATTTGCTGCAAATACTATCGTTCCTATTTTCCTCATAGGATCATGAAACGATTTTGATTTAAAAGCGTGTTATTCTTGCACAAATGCTTTAGTGCTGGCCTTTTCTGTGCCTTACAAAAGCTTTCGCAGATTCATGTGACGCTACTACTAGTTACCAGGTACTGTAAGATCTGCGTTTTGATCTCCAAACGGAGAATCACGAGAAGATCATCTTTAAAGGCATGGAAACGTTCTAAGAATTTTCTTTGTCAGTTTAACCACATTGATGATAAATATTTCTCAAAGTCAATTACAAGTCGACGTATTTTAGGACCTCCAAACACAATTCAATGCCGTGCGCCTTGATCCTGGGAGAGACCACTAACACAATTGCAGCCCTTATAGATGACAGTCAGTACTGGTAGGCAGCAAGAAACAACTAATGGTCGAGAATCAAGTCGGACACAAATCGGAGTAAAAGAGATTTCATAAATAAGATACTTGCATATTAAAAAGAAAAATTCAGGAAACCCTAGAAGAGGTTTCTTATCATCACACGTTGATAGTAATAATCGACACCACAGTATCTAAAATTGGTTGAGATGTACGAAACTCGAAAGAATTGACAGCTATTTCGGAAAACGTTCTAAAGGTTCTTCCATGCCAAATGGCTTGCTTTATTCTGGAATATAGAACGTACATAGTTACTACTTCCACTAATAAGATTCTGAAGATGACGTAAGAGATCTTAGAGCGATCTCTAAGTGATTAGTTTGTAATTAAACTCTAAAACCAAGAGGGCAATTTTCAAAATACTTTTGAACGTTTATGCAACCGGTTTCTAAATTTTCTCCATGACCTTGTTCTTCTTGCTCGTGGATAAATATTCTAAACCACTCCTAAATGCATGTTTTATAGATTGCATCCTGCTAGGAGATTAATCATAATTCTAATTCTGAATTCAGGACTCTAAATTGGCAGTTTTGTCTTTTCTGTTCTAGTAGTTTTGAGACGCTATACCCCTATTGCTGACACTGCAAGAAGTAGAAGAGATTGTAATCTAAAAAACAAGATGTCTTAAGTCTTTAATCTCTTCACCGCGTGGTAATAGCTAACTTAGCAAAAGCTAGCATTCCAGGGACCAACTCTAAAATTACAAATTTCTAAAGGAATCAAAATCTTCAAACAGAACCTGTGAGCCTTGTTTATGAAATTTCTGTTGGTGCAAAGCAATCGCTTAAGAAATAAGGGCAAATATTATTAATTAATTTAGTTAATGAACAATCTCCAACGGACTTCACTTCTCACTTCCACCTAATCTCAATTTAATTATGTTACAGCTTCTTCCTGGTCAACATCTAAGAAACAATCGTCTTAATAGGTAAATGCCTAAAAGCACCATCGTTGTTGTCTTAGAGATTACGTGAAAAATATTAATAATTGGAATATTTAGAATTGACCAAATGTAATAACTACAGTAGGTATACCTGTATCAGACAGTATGATACGTATATTCTCAAAAGTTTTCTTTGAAGTCTGAAGAGATTCTTAGCCAAACAAAATAATAAGAACCGATATCTATAAGGATTTAGAACTGCAAAGACAAATTACTATTGCTTGCTTGTGGAGCGATCTCAGAATAACTGTTTCTGTTTAGGGACTGAACCAATCATAGGCACCGGTTTCAGAAAATCTCTGTGGAACTAGCTCTGTTCTATATACCACAGGTACCCCACAATACTTTTTTGTAAGAAGGTCAGAAACGAAGAATTATTATTCTTCCTCTATAAAAGAGAGATGTCAGTTTCTTTGTAATCATGAGATAATGTTTGTAGATTGAACCAACTGCAGATGCTGCCTTTAGGAATTCTTGTGGAATTGAAGTTCTTTGTTATATATCGTGGGTAATTTACACTCTGTAAATTCACTACGCTCGATATTGCTACAAACTTGCATGTTAGACTAATAATACCGTTTGGCAATATGTTGCTCTCAGATCGCATGGGCAAACAGTACTTGTCCGTAATACTTTTATAAAACCATCAGCTAAAGTAGCTTTCGCTGAGATTGATTCATTTTGATTTTTCTGATCGTTTGTAGAACTAAACAAACGAGAAATTGGATTTATACTGAGATTTGAGAGAAGCCTTTTACGAAAGAGAGATGCTACTCTTTTTGTAATCACAGGATGATTAGGCAGCTTTAGCAAAAGTCAGAGCACAAGAGAAGTTTTACCCATGAGTGCTTTATTTAGACGAAAAGACTTTTATCAAAGCAATATAGTATAAAAAGAAATGATAAGCTTATAATTTATAAGATACTGTGTTACAGTTTGACTGTCTAAAAGGTACTATGCAGCCTTCAAAAGGAGAATGTAACACCAGAATTACCAGGTATGGTTACCACCACATTTGGTGTTTAGTCAGGCATTCATTTCGCAGAAGAATGTAAAGCATGTAAGAAAATCTAAACCCAGAACAATCAAAAAATAAAATTATTATACTAAAGTCTAGATAATAACACTTTTTTGGGGTTAGGAAGTTTTCTATTTTGAATAAGACACACGAATATTTTTAAGTACTTATGGGCTTAAATCAAATTAACGGTTTGTTGGATGTTCTGCTCGATATGACTTCAGTAGAGGATTTCAGATATGTTAAGTCTAACATTACAAAACTCAGCTTTGGTGTAAACTGTAGGGTGTAGGCTGTAAGGTCTGGTTTCTTTTCTAGCGCAATCAGATAAGACTGAAATAGCCGATGTAAATTATCGAAGTTCGAGAAGAAATAGAGAAAAGTTCGTAGGTCGATAAAATAAGCAAGGAAGACACTTCTAAAGAAATTTGTTGCCAACATATTGAGTCCTGAAGAAAATTGTATACATCTATAAAGAGGCACTGCATATAAAGGCGTTCTTTTCAAAGTTTTCATCTTTAAGCCTAAATCGTAAATCTTGAAAATAACACAAGCTTCGCCTATATGAATTTGAGTCGGAAGCCATTTAGCACGTCTTCCTGATGATTCAAACTGTAGGGTTTTTCGTTCTCAAAATTGAGAAAACACTTGAAATTGATAATTTTACGAAAATTCTTATTGGACCATAAAAATTCTTGAATTATTCATTAACGAATATTTTGCCCACCGTTGATGGTGCTAAATAAAGTTTAAAATTGCACAAATTTCCACATAATTTTAAAAAATCTCCAAAACCAACACGTAGTTATTTTGTATTCGTAATTTAGCAAGACGTCCCAGATATAAATTATCTTTTTTCCTTTTCAATAATAGTCCTGTTTTCCCTTTTTTTCTTCGAGAAACACAACAAATGCCTTCTTTGAAGAGAAAAATCTGCAGGGAGGCATATAAAAATGACAGCGTAACAAGTTCCACAAATATTAATTAGAAACTCATATTCACCAACAGATTATAACAATTTACACTACCAATAAAATACTCGATTAAAAGTTCACGTCACACAGTGAAATTATTTTACGACGCACGCATTACGGTGTAGAATTACAATTATGGGAGTTTGTAAACCGGTTGAGCAATTATAAATTCATAGTTTCAACTAATGTGAAATGAAAATGGCGCGTGTAATTTCTTAACAAAATTTAAACTTGCATTTTTCTTAATGAAAATGAAATTTTATGTAACGTAATTGAGAAGGAAAATAGAAATAATCTAGATTTACTATAGTAGGAAGTTCTGATCATAATAATAATAATAAAGAAATGTTTTCGATTAGAAAAAAATAAATAACTTGCAGTAGGTGTGTCACCTTGCAGCGACAACTTTGGCAAGCTGACAAAATTCCATAGACAATTTTGCATTTACATTGGGTAGAATTAGTGCTACTGGAGTTTTATTTCAAAGGCAATGGTGACAAGCAGATTTTGAACGGATAAAATTCCAAAGCAAACGTTAACAAGTAGCTCTGTTATGCATATTACAATTTTTGTTATAAAAAATGAAGGAACTATAAATTTAAATAATTTGATTATAATTAAGGAAATATAAAAATATTATTTAGATCGGATAGATATCGACTTTTAAATGATTTCAACGATATATAGACGCAAATCTATACAGAATATTAGTTATACGAAATGTTCAAATACAAAGCAGTTTTATAGTATCATGAAATTGGAATACTGGATGAACGAGAAAACTGCTGGCAATTACTTTTACATTTTTTTTTTTTTTCTAATAATTGGCTATCTCATCCACGTGCACTATTTAGAAATATTTTTTCTTTGGTTTTTTTGTTACATATTCACTTACCGATACTGTTAGTGAAGGCATTCTTCTATCACAAATAAGATTATAATCTGGTGAATGATTGACATTCAATAAATATATTGCTGTTCTATAACAACAAAAAAAATATTCGGTGCCTATTTCCGGCTTGTCTGTTATTCTTTTAATACAATTTTATACTACGAATCGATTTTCAGCAAACATTGCATATTTGGCCGAATGCCGGTAGAACGTTGGCTATGCTGCTCATCATAATGTCGCGTCATAGGTGACAAAACGTCACCGACATTGTATTGACGGCAGTTCATAATTTATATCTGTTTATGAACGAGTCAATTTTTTATTCTTTTTTTAAAATCCAAAGATCATGACTTAGTGTTTAGAAGGGCTTGCGACCTCAGCCTAATATCAAGTCAAAAAAAATTGAAGTAAACGGTAAAGCTATTTAAGATTGAATTAGAACATTATTGTTAAAACAGCAAACTTCTTAAGTTTTAGATTTTTAAATTATTTTCTGTTAAGTTTATTGTTGGCTTTGTGTGTGTCTTCCTAAAACCACTCACGATAATCAAGTCATAAATTTTCTTATCAAACATTAAAGAACTAATTTAATTGTTTAGTAAGCAGCATTTAATTAAGAACAGACAAACGACTTTAGAAGTTTAGTAAAAAAATAAGATATTGGAGTGCCCGTTTTGGAGCTTCTAGCTACCTTGAAACACCTTATGATTGAAAGTAGATTCTTTCTATCGTTTCTTCATTTATACCGCCTGGAGACTTTCCACGTAGACATAAAAGAGTATACGGGAAATAATCTGAAAGGAAATAATATCTAACATTATTGGTGTTGCTATAGCTAAGCAACATATGTACATCTCGCTTCTACTAATGTTAAATATTACTTTCAATTCTGTACTGGCTTTTGCTAGTATGTCTACATCAAAAGTTTTCAAGTTGTATGTTCGTCAGTATACATACTGGCTTTGGACGTAATGTAATTCCTATTTTCTCAAAATTCAGTTTGCAATTCAGAAAGCGAAGGAGGGCTATAGGCTCTTTTTGTGGTTTTGACAATTTCCTTAGATGTCATATTGTGGATGCGACAGCTTGATTTTGATGCACAATATGTACAATTCAGGTCAGCACTGTAATTAGGATGGCGATAGCTGACAACGACTTCATCAAACCTTTTAATCTTGATCGATATGCAAGTTGAGTAAGATATGCCTTAAGGTGTTTGATCAGCTAAGTCCATGTTTTTGAATTCTGGCTCATTATCTTATTTTTGTTTTATCTTCTTGTAGCTTCGTTTTTAGTATCTCTTTATAATCAAATTGTTGTCAACGTGAGAAGCTTTCCTAAGTGATACTTACTGTATCTTTGAAGCATGAGTTCCTGTAGCTTTGTAGCTCCCCATTGCTATACCACGCGATGTGTATACAGCTCACCTCATTTGGCACAAGGAATAATGTTGTCATTGATAATAAATTATTGATGTCTAATTTCTTATGTTTTTGTTGGTAAAGTTGACACGAACTAATTTTTGTTGGTTCGGTTTTATTTTCCATTATTTTGTCCATCTAATGATGCGTTTATTTACTCTTTGCGGATTGGCTTCTACGGCGTTGTTTTCGGTTGTCATAATGACTACATCAAATGCAAAGCTTACTAGCGTTGCATTTTGAATCTATAGAATGTCACAAGTATGGAGCTGCCTTCTGGGTTCTGAACAGTCAGAAACGTAAGACTGTAAGAGTGTTATAAATTGTTTTTATCAAATGCTTGAGCAACAAACGTCCAGAAATATTGCCGAGCAAACTTTCTTTTCTTCCAACACTTTTTTGATTATGTTGCTAGTTTTATGTACTTGCCCGATGTTCAAATGCTTGCATCTAAATCCAAGTTGATGATTTGCTATTCATTTTTTATCCTCTACTATAGTTTTGAGCCTTTTGATAAAAAGTTTCTCTAATACTTTTTGAAACAATTGAACGCCTCAGAGCAACATGTACCTAAAGTGGCATAGAACTAGTTATGATTAAAAAGTGTTGAAACATTTCAATCTTTCTCTGAAATTAGATAAGTAATTTTGATGTGTTCATTTATTTTTTTTTAGTGTACACTGTTGCATGTATCACTTTCTCTTTATCACAGAAACCAAAAAAAGTAAATAATTGGACTTCTGTTAAAAAAAGTAAAATAAACTTAGGTACTTCTTAGAATAAAGAATTCTGAAATGTCCAACTTTATACAGTGATACAGTATCTTCATAAGGCACTGATGTTGTTGCTCTCATCTCATTAAAATACCTGGTATTGTACTCTTTAAATGAGACTCATACATTTTTGTGTAGTTTTTTACTTTTAAAATAGGTACATTTTTTCTTTCTGTGAGCATCCTTCTAGTGGAAAAGATAAAAAATATACCAAAAACACTACTTTGAAAGGCTGCTTGATAAGACTTTTTTCAATCAGATCGATATAATACCTCGGGTTATCTACTTTCTTACATTTCAGCCTTTTCTTTTCAATAAGTGCAAAGCTCCGATCCACTGGCATCATAGAATGCCCAGGTATTGGCTATTCAATACTTATTTGCTCAAAAATACTTGATGAACACAAAGAGTGTAGATTTGCAAAGAGAAATTTATTTTTATTTTGGGAGAAGCAGTTGTCAGAATATATAAGAGAATTTTTTTGTTATGTTTATGTTCTTTCAAATAGTAATCGAGACAAGTCAAAACCTCATTTGGGTCTTTAGTTGCAAAATTTTCCGTATAAAGAAACACAATAGCCTCATTACTTGTGATGTCATTAATTGCACATTTGTGTAACCACAACTGTCTCAAATAATATTCGTCCTGCACATTTGTAACCGATAATGTCAGATTTTTCTGAAAATCAAAACAGAGAACTAATTCTTCACTGTTTGGATATTCTTACTTTTTTTTATTTACAGAGATTTTCCTCTTTCCTTAAGTACAGTTCTTTTTGAATTTCCAAATTACAAATTTTTAAAGAATCATTTGCTATTTTGACCGAAATGATCCTTTTTAGGGTGGGCCAAACATATATTAGAGTCTCCTCTGAAACTATTATTAAAAACACCGTAGGATACTCGATTTTCTAGATGCTCCGCATTATATTTCCCGTACAAATTAGCAACTGCAAGTTCTGAAGGTAAGCAGTTCATATTTCGGTTGTTACTTCGTCGATAATAAGATTCGATTGCAGGCAATTTTTTTATAAAATTATGTACACGTTTATTTGTTGCCATGGATGGCCGCAAAGGTTGTTTTCCTCGGTAATCACGGGTATCCTTACTTAACATTAATACCTTCCTGCACAATCTTTCTCTCGAATCTACGTATTGCAGGAAATGCTTTTTGACAAATGTTTATTGACTGTTTGTCAATGATAACACTAAATTTAAAAACTTTTCTCTGAATTTTGTTTTT